>JAULBU010058348.1:0-11873 GCA_032358235.1 Odonthalia washingtoniensis | reverse complement strand
GGTTTATTTTGCATGTCGTGTGGTTAGAAGGATGTATAAATTTGGTGACATTCTTGTGGAAATCATGTAGTTGAGATCGATAGTTGAGTAGTGGTTCGATGTAGGCCCATAAACTGTGATACAGTGAGAACGGTGAACGAAAACAATCGGTATTGATTGTTTAGTCATGTTCGTAGGGCTTTTAATATTGTTAAATGAAAGACAAAGAACATGTAACGTGTCATGCATGTCTTGACGTGTATGTAATGATATGGTATGAGGGGAGAAAGTGAGAAAGTCTCACAATGACCATGACTTGCGGGCCATCATTTTCTTAAATTTCCACCGGGCAGGCACGAAAGTGACATTGTGAAGTGTCTTTCGTCCCGGGCGCGGTGCAAAGTGACGTTGTGAAGTCTCTTTCGTCCCGGGCCCGGGGTGAAATCATGAAGTCTGCCCTATTTGTATTCCCTATTTTGAAAGTCCTTTCTTTTCATTGCTTAAATAATGTGTTTTTTCACAACCAGCCCCCCACTTTCTACACTTGTTACTTGTTTTTGTCTACCTTCTCCGATTTTTAATCTGAAAACGGCGTTGTGCTCAGGAAGCTATCCTCTTGCAACACGCCAATTTCCAGATAAATCAACAGGGAATTGTCGTCGGTGGTGTAAAAAAATATTTGAAATGAAGGGGAAAAGAGTATTTGAAAAAGTTTCGGTCAGGACCGAAATAGTTTTAACTGTTACACGTTTCAGAGTTAAGTTTGTTTTTATCCTCTACAAACTGCCACGTTTGAAATGTGAAAAAATTCACAGTTCAATAAATGGTCTTACAGAATGTCAGTTTCTGTCTGTTTTGCATAAACAGATTGTGATGGACATTTAATTTGTGCCATGCACTTCTCTGCTGTACTGTACATAAGACATGAGGCCAAATAAAGGGGGGTTTGTTATTGTGCTGCACAGTTGATGGAACGACGTGTATGTTGTTGTGCTGCACAGTTGACGCAATGACATGTAGTGACGTAATGAAATGAGAGTTGAAAAACGGAAGAACTGTAACTTTTGTAAAAGACGAAAATTGAAAATTGCGAAAAAAGCGTGATTTAATTGACGGTTAATTGCACCGCTTGCTCGAAAATACTGTAGAATGACGTCTTCAAAACTGAGAGATGGTGACCTCTCATAATCAATCCATGACAACTCTGGAAAAGCGGGGTGGTTCTGTTGTTTTGGAGGGGAAGGAGTGGCGTAGGAAATACAGAAAGATGACGCCATTGGAACTAAAAAGACAACAACTATCGAAATTATTTTGGAACTGAAAAGACCAACTCTCAAAATCATTTTCAGATACATCCATGAGATGGCGGGGTGCATAATTGGGTAACAGTACTGTGATATGACCTGTCATAATCATTCCATAATAACACTGGATTATCGGGATGGTTCTGTTGTTTTTTGGGGGGAGGGGTGGCGGCATAAATACAGGAAAATGACGCCATTGGAAC
Source organism: Odonthalia washingtoniensis (assembly GCA_032358235.1). Lineage (NCBI taxonomy): Eukaryota > Rhodophyta > Florideophyceae > Ceramiales > Rhodomelaceae > Odonthalia > Odonthalia washingtoniensis. The sequence continues at coordinate 10,387 of JAULBU010058348.1, read as the reverse complement.
TAAAAAGACAACAACTCTCAACATCATTTTCAGGTACACCAATGAGATGACGGGATGCTTAACCGGGTAACAGTACTCTAATGCATTCAAAACCCGCAATGTCCAGGACATAATGGTTTGGGACTGAAGGAGATTAAGTAAATTATAGGAGTATCGACGTGTGTTGAAATTTTAAATTTCTACGAGTTGAACGCGGAATGTGCTGTCTAAAATGTATGAATTGATCCGGTATGGATTGTATGATAGCAGTCCATCATTGACTGCAAATGGAACGAAACGTGAAGCATCGACCAGTCATTTCAATGGGAATTTGGTTTACATTATTGCAGTAATGGTACGTTAGAAGAATGGAGAGCTATGACTAACATCAGTGTTTTACAAATTTCGTCTGATAATGGAGGTATGTGTAATCTTTTTCTAACGCCACTTCTTGTATATTGATTATGGTCAACACACAGACTTCTTTAGTAGATTTTGAATTTCTGAATTATGTGTTGAAGAAAACTGTTTTAAGTTCTTCCGAGCAGTCCACTGTCATTGATGTCAGTCAATCTTCAACAAATTTTGGAAACCTGGAAAAGAGAACCAGACTTAAAATTCCGGTTGCATTTCGTATGTGCGTTTCAGTTTTTGCAAACATTATGTATAATGGCGATGCAAACGGATTGTGCAGAAATTATAAGGATGCAGTTAATTGTGATAAAATTGGGATTAATGTTTCCAGGGCTATTGTAAAGACATGTAAACCGTCAGTTGAACGAAAATTAATTAAATCTTTAGTGGCATCTCAGTTTACAAGATCTCAGGCTAGATTATGGTGTGACAGAGTTCGAAGAAAATGTCATAAAAGTGTTGAAGTAGATGAAGTGGTGAAGAGCAGAGAATTGGAAGGGGGAAGTGAGATGTTTGGGAACGGTGTCAATGAAGAATCACGATTTGGTCAGGATCACGAAGAGTGTAATGATGATGAGCATAGTGGGTGGTTCCGGCAGTGAATGGCGCAACATGAACGGGATTAGAAACAATTAATTGAATCTGGGAACATGCCGATGAAACGGAATTCGCATGCCGTTGGGACAGAGAATGACATGAAACAATTGTTAACATTTATATTTAACAAAGAAAACATTCAATTTTTATCATGGGGTGTTAAAAGTATCCGATAGGACGGTAACTGGGAAGACTTTCCGGCAGTTCTGAGGAAGGGAACAATTGAGCATATTTGGAGAAAGTACATGCTGTACGATAGTGGGGAGAACGTTACTACAAAGTACGGGAAAAATATGTTTTATTAGGTTGTTAAAAGATTTACAACAGGTCAACTGTCACGTAAAAAGTCCGTGAAATACGTTTTATATACCCAGGTTTATGAAAATTTGTCCAACATGGAACGTATTGTGACAGAGGAAGTCCAAGATCGACGAAAAAGAAGGATTTGGTCGAACAGCTTCAAGTAATAGGTGAATTTTTGCAATTAAAATTTCAGTCACATATCAGTAGAGACGATGATATAATACATGGCACAGATTATTCATTATGTGACAGTGCCTTGATTAATACCGGGGGTTTTCCAGTAGGGAAAGAAAGCAACTGCATGCAATGTCTGAAAGATTTTCAGATCCTAGAAAACATAGAATTTTCAGTAGGTTCAATGAATGATTCAATTCATAAGGCAATTGAAGAAGGCAAAGAAAAAATAAGAACCTTTATTGGTCATCGAATATGAGCTAAAAACCAGGATGCCCACATTGCTGAAATCTACAATGTTGTAGAAAGAACAGCGCCTGGCTGTGTTGTGGTATTGTTGATGGACTACAAGATGAAGCTTGAGCCAGTGCAGTTCTGCGAAATTAGTTCTTAATTCTACAGCAAGCGGGAGATGTCGTGGCAAGGGACGGCTATTTATCATGGAAAGGAGTGCTCAATCACGGAAGCGAAATCAGGGCGGGATGGTTTCAATGTATTGTTTGTCGATCATATCATGAAGGAAGATACGGCACAAAATGAAATTGCTGTGTGCAGTATATTAGATGCAGTGCTATATAGGGTGAAGAAGGAGTGTAAAGATTTTGAAAGGGTGTAGATTGTTTCCGACCACGGTCCATGTTACACTGCCAAAATGACGCCTGTTATTATGCCTATGATTGCATCTCATCATATAATTGTAATGGAAGGTATCATTCATCCGGAGGGGCAAAATGCGAAAAGTCTAATTGGCTCCCATTTTGCAATTGCAATGAGTCATGTAACGAACTATGTAAATGAAACGAAAAAGTCTGTGTTCGAACCGAATGATGTCATTACTGCATTATTGCATGACGGTGGTATTTCTGGGAGCTGTGTAGAATTGTTATCCCTGTCAAGGATTGTAGCAGCAACATTTGCGTGGCGGAAAGCATCAGTTTCAACAACACCCACGCAATTATGTCCTGCAAATAAACCCAGTGAGGCTAGATATGTTGATGTAGGTGAACAGAAGTATATCATGATGAAATTTGAAAACGCAGGGCGAAAGATGGGTCTGTATTTAATTGAGAAATGCAAACGCACCAAAAAAACTAAAGCAGAAATGCGGAAATTGTTACATTCTTTACAATTATTGAATCGTGTGCAGGACAATGGTCCTAAAAGCGAAAGAAAAGAGGGGGAGGTTTTCAATGTTTGTTACATTTTGTTGCAGGCAGTAATGAAACTGAAGAAGGAATATCCACACCAGTATATACACATGAGGAAAACGTAATATCATTAGTTGCAGCTGAGGTAACTGCAGGAAAGTGCAGTGCTGAACTTGACACGGTAGGGAAAGAAAGTGTACATGGCGAAGAATATGTTGCAACGGAGACCGATGTTATGGTCCATTTTCGCAGTCCGATCAGAAGAAAATGAAAGAAGAGGTTTGGGAAGAATGAGAATATGATATGTGCAGTAGATGAAAATGGTGACAGCGAGCCGATAGAGGACACACGTAGCAGTTAAAATAAACTTAAAAGGAGCTTTGTACAGAGAGAAAATAGTTATAAAGCAGTTGAAGAAGTAGGAATGTGCGTCTGCTCTAAATGCAAGCAAACATACAGTGATGAGGTTTGTAAAAACATGCACGAGGTGAAGTGTGCAAACATTGACATTGATAAGACCGTGGAGAAAAGGGCTTGTAGAATAGCAGTAGAAATGTTGAACAGAAACGAGGTTTCCATTTATGATACGTCTGAAGAACGCCCATTGCTGAAGGATGTGCAGGTTGAGCCAGAAACCATAAAAGCCATATTATTTGTAAAAGGCTGGGCAAGGAAACGAGGTGATGGGAAGACTTTGGGAACGAACACAGTATGTGAGTTCAGTAAAGAAATGGAGATGTTGTACGACATAGGGGTTAGGAAAAAAGGGAAAAGCTAAGTGCCGCGATGATGAAGGCATCTATTGAGTCAATGTTTCCTCATCACTATGATGTACCCTCCGAACAGCACATTATTACTGAGATTGTGAAGATAAGCAGGCGTAGGAGGAAATAATTTGCATGTCATAAAATGAGAGAAGATAATCTGGAGGAGTTGAGTAGAACTGCCATTGCCATTGAAAATGCAGCTACGTCTAGTAATCCATTACTAACAATTGGTGATGTTGGAAATGTATGAGTAGTACGACTGTGGAAGAAGCGGGTAATGAAGATTGCATGGAAGAAGTTGTAATGACATCTGTCATTGTAAAAGGAGGTGCAACTAGCTCTGTTAGCGCGGATAAAAGGAGGGGCAGGTTGTTGTTGTTAGTAATGTATATTACACGCAGCAGTGCCTTGTCGACACCGAGACCACCTTCTTCGTAGTCTCCTTCTATTCCAATAACAGCTTCTAGATCTATGAATTCAACTACCACAATAACGCCTACAGTCACAAGCAGTACATCTCCCACAGTATCAGATTAATCTAGTAGATCCAGAAGCACTTCTCTGGCTTCATCAATTTCTATTTTCTCATCCACACTACATAGTTCATTTGTGACGCCGCTGAGTTCAATTTCTTAATTGGCATCGATTATGTTGTCTGCATCTCCGTCTGTGACACCAACTGAAACTGCATCTGCATCGTTGACACTAAGGGCTTCGGTTATTTTGACTTTCACTAAAATGCTGTCGAGTATATTATGTACACCGCATTCTTTGACTCTCATTGGAATTGAAAATATATCGTTATCGAAAGCACTTTCTGTTGGTATGACTATTTCTCCAACGATTCTGAGCACGCTGCCAATATCTCCATCCGTGATAGTAACCGGAACTACATATGTATTACTCTCGGAAATGCTGCCAGTTACTGTTTTAACAGCTTCCGAAATATCTTGTTCTACGTTTAATATGATATTATCTCCATATGTGACCGCATAGATCGAAATATCTTCTAATCAATCACCTACTCGGCGCTCGACTCTTGAACAAGTCTTGAATACTGACATTTCGGTTAATTCAACCCCAGAAGTTGCAGATAGAATTTCAAACACGGAATACCATATAGGTGTATGGGGAATTATTAATAATAATGGTATTTTTGGTCCCGCTCAATGCTGTTGCGTGCCGATATCAAACGCTGTATTTTTATCATTTACCATTTTTTGTGCCTCGCGGATGGCGAAGATAATTTTTTAAAAAAATAACGCGGCAACAACGCCAATAACGTCAAGAAGTAATAAAGTTGTGTTTATGGGTATGGGCTTGGTTGGATGAGGGGAGATGAAGATAAGCAAGGCGGCCAGTATGAAGAGCGTGGATCATATCAGTCCTCATAACCGTCACAAGGAAGGGCCAAAATACGAAGTATGTTACAAATTATCTATTCCGCTCTCATATCGATACTCATATTTTGCATAGAATGCATATCAGAACTCACATAACTAACAAAAATTATAAAATTCACCTCTTTGTCGCCGCAACATTGACAACCCTAATACGGATTATCAAATGTCATTTTGACAACAACAATTCTTACATTATTATATCCCCAACAAATCATATCACATCAAAACATCACCATAATCATCATCATCACAGGATTGAAATCTCAACAATTCAAAATTCAGCCCTTTATCTCCACAACAGTAAAAATGGTACGGAAATACGCACGACATAATTGTCGTTTCTAGCGGCTAGTAGCGCTGAAGCCGTATTTTATGTAAACATAATGAAATGATCAAATGAACACAAGTGGAAAAGTGTTACAAATCGAGCTGAGAATCGTTACAGGCCTAGCCTTCACCAATATCATTACCTGCATCTTCATCTTCATCAACGGCACCATCACCTTATTCAGAACCGGTATTAATGCCTTACGAATCAAGTATATTTGAATGTATGCAAAAACATTAGAATTCCTACGTTTATTTATAGTCGGCACGGTGTTTATAGATGAAAATTAGTAGGTCATTTCGTTTTAGCAGCTTTACGACTTATTAATCGGGTAGCTACTTCAACTGCAAGAGTTGAAAGTTATATTTTCGATTCTGGATTAATAAGCATTGTACCAAGTACTGTTCATCAAACAGTTGCATTATTAGAACTTCCATCAACAGTTTCCCCTGGGGCAGTTTCTAGATATATTTCTCCATGAATTTCACATAAATTTCCATCTAGTCATATTAGCCTTTAGTTATAGGATTTAGGTGCTTGTGTTTGGGAAAAGTTTTTATCATTAGGTCATGGAGCCGTTGTCTGTGCGTCATTAATTCATTCAATTAGTACATGTGGCCCTAAATTGAAACGTGTAGCATCTGCAGCTACGATATTCCTTCGAAGAAGTACGCTTGATGTAGCAGAATTAACTTCAGGTACCTTTGTCGATGATTATGGAGCTGTTTTACCATAACCTTTGCCAAAAGATGTTGGTATTGAAATGGAACGATATTTCTCATCCCTATGGCATTGTATTATGATTGGACCATCTGCTGAATGTAGTACGTTTGCTGTTGAGTTTCCCGGTGGTATTGCTGCGTTGGCGGGTGAACCTTTCATAATTGGTACTTACGAAAGGTTTGTAGAGCTCGTACGTATTGGTGGTTTCGGAGTCAGGCCGGTAGCAGAACGAATGTTAGCGGCACTGGATGCTGTTTATGAAGTAGGTGAAACTTTTTCAGAAACTAGAGCTGAAGAAGGTATAGCACGTGTTGGCAAATATAGAGGAAAATAATGGTTGAAGACTGTATGGGATCTACGATGCAAAGCTTTTGCTGAAGCTAAAATTGTTCTGGAAGTTTTACCGCCTATCGCGGAGTTGGAAATTGGTACTACAGATGATCTTGAAAATGCGGAACGTCTGTTCAATGAGGAAGAAGCTTCTGCAGCTGGTAAGGTTTCTGGTATTGGTGCAGATTCTGATGGGATGGAGCGAGAAGAAATTACAGGTGAAGCTGGGTGGGTATGAATCAACAAGGGAATGAGTATTCGGAACTTGTGGAATGGATAAGGAAAAAGGAAGCTGAAAGAGCAGCAGCACAAGCAGCACAAGCGGCACCAGTTGCAATGGATAACATTAGTTCAAAAGAGCTGAAAATAAGTAAAGCGGCAACAACGCCAACAACGCCAAGAAATGAAGGTGTGGTTATAGATATGGGGGGGGGAGAGAATGTTTTTCATTGCTAGTTAATTTAATTGATGGCCCTGGGGAACTTTGTCGTGGATTAATTGTCGGGATTAGATCTCTGTTGATAAAGCATGACACTGTGGGATTCTTCTTCTCACCATTATCATGACTTGTTTTTCCATTGACATCGTTACTACTTCCCGTGCCACTAGGTTTTAGAGCAGCATCCAGATCACGTCGGCGCGGGAAAGACGATGAATAAGGTATGGACGATTTAGTCTGTAAAAAAAAATTACATTTTCCTGTAAATTATTAATTTACTAGTGAATAATAAACCCAAAGAAATTAAATTGAAACATTTTGACATAAAGAAAGATTACGACGGAATGCAGTGAGATTCATTATGAATTATAATATATGGTTCCCTAAATGAATAATACAGACATTAAATTTTTTCAACTTAGATTGGGAGCAAGAAAGTGAGATGGAAATGAAGTATTAGGCAGACGGAAAAGAGCAGGAAGGAGCATGCAAGGACCTTTTCCCGCCGCAAACTGTCATTTCTTTTCATTTTTCCTTTCTTGCCTTTCCGGGCATTACGCTTATATCATTTTGTCATGGATGACCATGAAATATCCTTTAACTGACTACATTTCGAGCGTTTGCCACCACGACGTCCCCTTTTACCATCCAAGCACTTGTCCCACTTTGATACAAAGTTATAAAATTGCATCTCTTCCGTTCCCAGTGATCAACGACTTACAAGGCTCGTCCTCTTTGAAATTTTGTATTGAAACTATGCGAGTTCGTTCGGTACATTGTTTGGTTTAACACATTGTATCCAGACACTGTACTAGCTCATTGTAATCCCTACTGTACTTTTAATACGTGAATATCCCTGCAATGAAATCTTCGCAATTGTTCTCATCATGTACGGGTACTACTATTGAGGATTCAGTACCTGGATCATTATTAGAATCATGACTGTCTTTAGAAGAACGTATAGCATCAATACAATTGGGGGGGAATAGGAAGATGGGGCAGGAGTACCATAAGGTGAAGGAAACAGTCAACGTATTGGATGTAGAACACCTTCATAAGACATATTTTGCATCTGTCCACTAAATACGTTTTCGTCATTGTGCTGAATAATAAATTGAGATATGGTCATGTGAAGATGTGATGCGCGACTTTTCAATTCAATTCTCGCGAAAGTTCTGAGACACATATGAAATAAGACAAGCAAGAGATATACCTCTTTAGTTGAATTTTCATACACTCTTTTTAGTGTCCTTCTTGCCCTTCCTTTTCCGTCACCGAAAAATAGGAGGCATTTTGTGAGTTCGAATTCTTTTGATTCAAGTGCAGAAACTAGCTCATGGTTTTTCAGCGCTAACATTGGTCGATCAAAATTGGTATCGTTTGAGTTTGACATTGTTGTTGAGGTACCTTGTTTTGCTAGTCTGCAACAGAAAGAAGGTTGTTATGGAATCAGAAAAAGGATTGAATGAATAAAGGCATTAATGAAATTCATGATTTGTTTTTTATTACAGCCACCATGAACATATCAAACACCTAAACTAGTGTGAAATTTGGTACCGTAAGTTGGTGGATCGTTATTGCGGTAGAAGAACTGAGAAATAGTATCTTCATTAACTTCAACAATTTTAATCAGCACTAGTAATCAAAATTATTCCGTTTACAATTCAAACTATGCCTCCCAGGAAACGTACAAGACAACATGGGTCATCACAAGGTGATATGGAAAAGAAAGTATGAAGAAGCAGATCTACTCAACTAGATTGGTATAACTGCTATTTTAGTCGCAGTAGAATTTCTGATGTTATCGCAAATACAGTCAATAATCAACAAAGTTCAGCTTCTTCACCATTCTATGAGAGTGGAAACATCCAACTGAACGAGGAGATAGATACGATCCCGACATCGATATCTATACAAGGCGTTGAGAGAGAAGTCAATGTACAAAATCCTTCGGACCCGATCCCGACATCAACATCTATATTAGTCGCTGATACCGAAATTATCGTAGAAAATTAGTCCACATCAATAGCAGTGCCTTCGCAACATCCACAACATCATAACACACTAGTGGCGGTACCAAAACCAACAGACCCTGACCAAGTTGAAGTTAATTTCGGTTTCCAATCGGACGACCGACCGTTGTTCCCACAAAACGATGATGATGAAATTGATGGTGGTGACAGGACTGATTCTATAGATTTAGATAAGAATGCAATTTATATAGGTATGGATGTATTGATGAAACGAAAGAAGATTACATGTACGTTGCCGACCTTTATAAGCATAATTACAACAACAAGTCACACAATAACAACAGTTGAGATGTATGAATTAATACGAGCACTTGTAAAAACTATTCGACCAGACATCTAAATGAAGACTTACAGAAAAGTTCATGGAAAAATTTGGCCACACCTGCTACATGTTTGTCTACCCCTTTCAGTAATAGTAGAACTTCAACTCCCATAAGTTATAATAAACAACAAAACGTACAGAAACGGAACATCAGCACGTTTCGTCCTCTCATCGACATGGGAAAAACTTGACGTTTTGACATATTCTACTTTCAAAGAACTCTCGGAACCCTATCAGGTATGTATATGTCCATCTATAGACTTCAGCAACATTTATTAACATATAGGAAAGAGGTTACATATTTCAATAATGTTATTCCAGTTATGAGCGGCGAAAAATTGAAATTTGCAAAACCAAATGTTGAAATATCATTCCTTATAAATCAAAAACTCAATAGTACTTCTGTACCTACTTTTGTGGAACCATGGATTGATACAAACACACATATACAAGGAAATAAGGCATCAATCGTCTATATTAAAGCACAGTTAGAGCCAATATGGTTAGTATCTAATAAAACATCATCGGAAGCATTAAAACATTTCTTTCCCAAACGTCAATTCACTTGTAATGGTACAGATTCTGAGAAAACTGTTTTAGACAGTATCGGAGGACGATTCTCTGACACAACTTTCAATCATTTGCAAATTTCAACAGACGTTATTGTTGGTAACAAAAAGGAGCATATACCGGTACCCGGGACCATTTGTTGTTTCTTACGTCCTACTGATGCCGTAATGAATGGTTACGGATCTAATAATCAATTGGAAAACAGATTCGTCTTATTCGTTGGTCGTTAGAAGACATAAACGACAAACCCAGTTGGCACGGAACGCTTGCTGTGGTTATTATTAGATGTAAAAACAAAATTCATCTGCAGTCTCCTTGCACAGTTGCAGAATTGGGACGACTGAAGAGACAGTCTGAATCTTCTAAAAGTTACATAACATCAAGGAAAGTCGTACCCAGATCTGGAATGTTATCGAATGGAACGAAATACATTGGATGCCCCTTTCTAAAGTATCACGATGTCTTCAACCCAGCTTCAACTTCATATCCCCAGGGTACCAACGGTGGATGTTACATACTTCTCCTTAGACTTTCACCTCTTTATAGATCAAGTTCAACATCTGCGAAAAGTCATCTCTATCACAACCGGATAAAGCACGGTTAAAGTACTATCATACATAGTTCCAGATATTGTTCGTGGGTGAAAAAAAGGTATTCACTCGACAGATTCGTTCGGAAATCGAATCGAACATTTTGTGGATCCCATTAGAGCGGTTGCGGAATACCCGGCATCTTCCCCACTATCGATGTCCGATCCCATTATTCTGATGCACTTTGTACAGCTTGCAGTTTCAGAAAGAGGAAGAATCACACAGGTCATAGTTTTCTCATACATCTTCTATACATGCCATCATTCT
>JAULBU010058326.1:0-11877 GCA_032358235.1 Odonthalia washingtoniensis | reverse complement strand
CCACCACTCCCAATCCAATACCATGTCATCCCAGAAGACCTAAATTCCGGTCAGATGATGACAATAACAATGAAGGTAAATGCATAACCAATAGTGGCATATCGCCTTCACATACTCCAAGCATCTGACCACTCATGAGAAAACTAACCAAAAGGCTCAATTATATTACTTCAACTGATAACCCCACACCCATTACACACGTCGGTTATATACTTACAAAAACACCAAATGGAGTCATCACAGCCAAGGCGGTTACAACGCCTAAAATTGCTGACACTCTCATTTCCGTTCATGAACTTAGGCGGAATGGTAATGCTGTGATATTTACCGACAAAAATGCATATCTGGCTCCAAAGACATGTGTCACATAAAACAAATTGACCTAACTTTCAGGAACTTGGAATTGCAACTGCTACGAGATGAATAACATAAAAAATGACACCATTATTGCTGATCCTATTGCAAAACACATGCGCCACGATCCTTCTCCAAACTCATCAATCACACACAACTTACCACTACCAGAACCCCAGAATTATCAACATATAATAATTCCTACACCAACTATATCTTACCCCAAACCATTACTCAGACCATCAAGACAACGTTCCACTCTCAACCATATTATAAAATCCATACTAACATCACTACCTGCACATATCGGCACACACACAAAAGATGACATACCATATTCACTACACTTATCTTTCAATCAAGCCACGATTGACAAACTACGTGCGATCATAGCCAGCAGTCTCTACCCGCTCTATCCATAATTAACGTGAAACCAGATACCATCATCACCTGTTAGTCATGTGCTGATGGTCAGAATTCATCCGGCACCCATTGACACTCACCGACACGTACCAATAAGATAGTACAAACAATATCAAGTGACAATATTGGTCCCATCCGCCACCTACGCCCGCCACCGAAAGCATATACTCACGTTTGTTGATTTCACTTCTCGCTTTGTGATTTCTACACCCATAAAATCACTGGTAAATCTAGAACAAATCATACCAGCAACTCATAATTACATGAGGAACATACGCGGGAGACACCCCCTCCGCTTCCACTCATATAATGTGCGCGAATCCTTGTCTACTGTATTCTCTTCCTTCTTAAACACCAATGGAATACAGCAAACAACAATAACGCCACATCACCCATAATTCAATTCATTGGCTGAAAGGATAAACCGCACCATAATGAATGCAGCACGCTGTGTCCTTTCTCACTGTAAGCTATCTCAAAAGTTTTGGGACCTTGATATCATCGATGCAACATAAAAATATAACCGATGCCACGCAGCAAATCAAAAATCCCTCCAATCAAATTATTGGACAAACACTGTAATCTCCCTTCATTCTTTATGCCATTTGGCGCTATTGGAACAATAGCTGACACCAAACTATCTGATACCAAGCTTCAACACGTAGCAGACCTGCTCGTTTTCTTCACAATGTCACCCACAACCAATTCAAGGTGATGTTCACAGACACATCCCAGATCAGACTGTGCAGAGCATCCGACTTTCGCCCTTACCATCCCTCCTTCGACCCTGCCAAACTCTATTCCTCCGCATTCAGAATTTAACATCATCATCCCACCCCCACCAATATTAACAATGACACACCCGCCCCACTTTCAAAAATACAATCAGTACAGTATCGCGATCACAATCAATGGTCTATATCCCACGAACAGGACATATCGCAACTCAACGCCGAAAATATCGTACTCTGGATACCCGACAATGAAATGCCCAAGCCTGACCATCCCATCCCGCTCACCATTACATACAAGTACAAAAGATCAACCGATTGAACAATAATACAACTCAAATCAAGATGCGCTCTGCGAGGGGACCTCATAAAACCCCGTAAACATTATGATCCTTCTCAAACTGCAGCTTATGCTGCGAAAAAAGCGTCATCTCGCTTCATCTATGCATATTCACAACAACACGAACAGCCTCTCCTCCATCTCTACATCACGTTAGCCTTTACTCATGAAAGGCATGACCATAATAAGACCGTTTACGTTAAACAACTACAGCTGGCAGATGGAACTCTTGCCTTCCCCAACTGTCATTACGTTAAGATAAACCTTAACTTATACTGGTCAAAACCCGCTTGCAACATATTACTAAGTGGGATCCACGTACATTTAGTCAAAGCCAATTTTTATACAATCCCAAGTAGATCCTTGCATCTCCAGCAAACCAACGACGAATGGAACAATAATTATATGCATAACAATAGACAAAATTTCAATCACGGCTCCTTCAAAACAAGCATAACCGACTTAATCAACCACTTACAAGAGAAATATACAACAAAAGACCTTAGTCGTCCCACCGCCTATCTAGGTTGGACGATTGACTACAAACCTAATGGCGATATATCCTTATCTCAACTAACTCTAATGAATAAAGTGGCCACTAAACTGAATCTCCAGCGATCCAACCCCAGAAAGATTCCACTACCATACAAACCTTCATATGATGAAGACAGTGACGATACCGCATTATATAATAACATCAAAGACTTATATGTCTCGTGCATAGGCGATGTACGTTACCTCGCCGATGGCACTCGTTTTAACATCTTCGCCGTCAGTAAATTCGCCAAATTTGGAACTCGACCGACAAATACTCACCTCATTCTACTCAACCATTTAGTGCGGTATTTAAATGCAACAAAGACGTACGGAATCACTTTTCGAAAAAACAAACGGATCCTACAAACATACACGGATTCGGACTACACCGAGTCCCAAGATAGAAGATATATATCAGTCGCCATCCCTTTGTCATATGGCGCTACAATACTTTGGTCGTCACGCAAGCAGCAAACCACTTGGCTTAGTACCTGTGAAGCTGAGTACGTTGCAGCTTCACAGGCCCTCCAAGATACAAAATGGTTAAAGCAATTTATCTCCGAAATATTCAACATCAAGCTTCCACCAACTCCGTTCTACACTGACAACAATGTTGTTATTGATATTGATGGTCAGAAAGGAAAAACACGCCGTACGAAACACATCGATGTGAAATTGCACTACCTTCAACTTGCCCTCCGTACCAAAATCATGAATATGAAACGAGTTGCAACGACCGACAACGTTGCAGATGTCTTAACAAAATCTTTGCACCCTCAATCTCATAACCATCTACTGCAACTCATCAACCAATCTAGTCAGGATGATCAAAAGCACGTAAGAGTGTAGGATTCTCCTCGAAAATTACAAACCAATTTTCTCACATAGTCCGCTTTGTTTTTTCATTTGCTTTTGCTCATCCTTCTTCAATTTCCCATTCACTATGATTTTATTATTTGCAATGTTGGACTCTCCTACCGTATCTACACGTACTAGTGTATCACTACAGGTTACTTAGAATACTTTATCTTTAAATAAATCATTCTGATGAGAAGAACTTAGAACACAACAAGTTCCTTCTCATCAAATCAGAGCATCACATGTTTTATCATTTCTGAAAAGAAACATTTTTGGAAACTATTGTCAAATGCAACCGTCGGCAATGTACATCATATCCACACCCGTTGTCCACACCCGTCAACTTTAGCGCCATCCCGTTTTCGATATTTGTCGACCATGACGACGATGGGTCAGCGTTCTCTCGGATGTGATATCTCTACCGTCACGAAATCTCTTCTCCTTGTCTACCCAAAATCGAACAAAAGGAAACATCTCTTAAACGATCAATGAATCGAATACAACAACTATTAATATCGTTGAGGTCGTTCTCCATCTTCTTGAAATTTCACAGAAACCTTTAAACAACAAAAAATCTTTACTAGTGCAAAATTATATTCATCAAACGTTAAACAAACTACTGTTAGTTTTTATCAACACTATCTACAACAATTAAATAATCGTTATAATATTCTACCTGTTACACCAAATACTCAAACCGTTACTAATATTTCGGAATAATTGCTAGAGGCACAACTTCGTCAACAACCGAGATCATTTCTACAACTTTTAAAAAACGAAACGATAATTGAACAAAGTTTACTGCATTCATTATATATGATGATGATATAACAGTTATAAGACAACGTGTATTATATATATATATATATATATATAAATGAAGATGATACAACAATTATACAAATTTCATTCCATGTAAGTTATGAATAATTTTTAAAACTTGCTGTGTTTATATCATCCATAATTTGAGAATGTAATTAAAGGTAATAACGATAGTGATATTTTTGAGAAAGGATGGAAGTTTGAACTAATTGTATCGGGTTACAACGAAACTCGTTATTAATTTGAAACAACGAACGGGATTATAAAACACTTTACTGAGTGATTAGATCTGATTACGACGAAACCAGGTATTTATTTGAAACAACAAACGGGAAAATATATAAATGAGTGATTTGATGTGGTTACGAAGAAACTTGTCGCAAAGTTAAAACAAACAAACATAAATTATATATCTGTTCTTCATCTTTCTCAGTCCATCCTCTGAGCAAGGTGGTGGAAGTGCATCTGGTGCATATAAAAGAGGAGATAATGAGAACCGAAATATATAAAAATTCTCATCCAGTATCACTTTATTCTTTATCTTCCTCATGAAAGATAGGAGCACTCTTATTAGACCGACAAACGCACATGTAGTTTGTGGGAACCCATCTGGTGTATAAAACAATCAAATTTAAAAAGAATAGTAAAATGTACCCAACACTTCAATTGCAATAATATATTATGTTATCTTTCTCGTACGTTTGTTTAATGTACTGATTCCCCTCTGTACGCTTGAAATACGATTTAGACTAGCTGTTTGTCTTTCGGCATTGCTTAATTCGTCATATTCATCACGGCCTGCGGTACTCATGTCTGCATGACTTCTTCGCCGTTGGATAGCAATCCCTGAGTCTCTCGCCCTTCCTTAAATCGTTTTGTTACTACTATTGTTTCTGTCCAATGCATGGTTTTTTTCAATGAAGAATTCGGTTGTATTTCATCTGCTTCCATGTCATTATGGAGTTGTACTTCATCTGATTCCATGCCATCGTGGGGTTGTATTTTATCTGATGCAATGTCAACATTTAGTTGAATTTCATCTGAATCCATGTCTTCATCAATCGCTGGCGATGACAAATCATAAAGTAATCCTCGAACACGTTCTAATTCATACAAATTTATCTGAGTGTGCGATAATTCTTGTCTTTGTGCACCTCCGTCATAATGTTTCAGTAAACCACGAGTATTGGAACAAAGTCGAACCTAGCATGTTTTGCAACCTATAAATGTTGGTTTTCCTCGTTTCTTATACTCCCACTACAAACAAAATAACGGCCTCCACTTCTACTACAACTATTGTCTATTTTATGTGTATAGTCGTTGTTTCTATTGATTCTCAGCTTTATTAAGAATTTATCACAACCCATTTTTCCTTCATTTTCCCACAACTTAACTTATTATAATGTGGTATCTTTGGTGGTGGCTTTCCAGGAGAAACAGGTGAACGTAAAGGGTTTTCAGCAACTGTCACTGGATCTCCTGACATTGCAGTTCTTCCTCTTGCTCCTTCCTGTTCGCGAATCTCGACTTCTTTTTACATCTGCACTTCGTTTGATGTCAAAAGGATGGCATTATGGTACCATGCAGTTATCGGAGGTACGTTATCGTTCGACACGGGTATACGTTAATTCTTGTAAGTACAAATGGTATTTAGTGTTTTACGATATTTAGCACCTATCAAATGCGAAATATACTGAACTAAATTCAAACTGATATCCTTCTTATATCACTATAATTTAGTATACGTGTTGTGGTATCTAGACTGACATAGTTTTATCAGTATAAATACCGCTCCCCGGAGAGGCAGCAAAACAATAAATAAATGGTAGACTATATTATGAATCCCAAACCCCTGCAACTTGCAATCAATCTCATCGAAATGTAGAAAGATTATATAGAAATATATCGCAAAACTGGGTACGAGGTAATTCAGCACTAAACGCGACTAGGTTGGCCAAACCTCAACACGACGAGCAAAAAAGATCCCCCCACATCTTATGCATGTGTCCGATCTCTATCGTCTACGAGACCAGAGTTGACTCTTAGATCCACATAGACTGTAACACTACTTAATTGTGGTAGGGCAAAGTGCGTCAATTACCGCAGTCAACGGGTCACAGTATAACGCGTTAATCGAAGAAAATGCACTGTAGATGTAACACTCAGAAGTAAATTTATTCATTTAACGAGGTATGGAAGCTTATTATATTCAACTAGATAAGGCTAAAACCATAATTGGACTGGAATATCGTGGTACATAAACTTAGTATCCCCTTGGCTGGCGTCGATTAGACAGAAGGAACACTTCCCCAGACAACCCGGCGAAATCCGCGAATGTCTTATTTCTTGAAATCCTTCCCCTTATGTCATGAACATTCTCTACGTCTGTTGCTTGTTTCAAAACATGATTGGTCATGAATACACGATAGCAGTTGTACAAATTCATTGGTATAATGTGCAAGGAGATAAAGGATCGACATGAAGCCAAGGTTGACCAGATCTGAGGCAATCTAATGTATTATTTGATCTTTTCAGTCCAACCTCCATCCTATTCCAGAAAGAAACGACGATAGAAACGAAATAGACGCCATCTGTAACAGCACCATTCTTCTTAACCCAGTCACGGAATGATTAGAATGTCTGATAGTCCTCCAACATAGCTCTCTTATCTCTTGAACAAATTTCGTTTTGATGGAACACGTCTTCCATTACTATAACATGCAGCAATATAATCGAGTAATTTCCTTCGTCTCAGACTAAATTCCATATCAACTAATCGATGGACATGTCCAAGTTCTGCTTTCTTATTTTATCCTGCACTTACACTTGGAAATTTTAAATATGCCAATGCTTCAAGCATCTTTACCTCTTACAAGCTGTAAGAGGCCAAGATACGCCACTCTAATCGAACGTTGGAAATGAACTAATGCAATTTGAATTATTTTATCTTCAACAACTTTCACCTGTTTCGAAAAGGGGACTTTCCTGAAGCCGTCGTAACTGTTTTCTAACACATTTCATTTCGTGGGTTGGTAGAGGTGTAAGTTCGTCACAAAAAGATGACTCACCAGCCAAATGATCTTCCACATCATGTTCATAGTCTTTCAAATCTTCACTGTCTTCTATTTTTCGAAATAATGGATCAATTCTTCTTCATAAGTTTGAATATATCCATCAATAATTCAATCATGTTCAATTTTATCCCTTTAATTATTACCGAATTCATTACCTTTGTCTATTACATTATTAATAGTTTCAAACTCTCCTCCCTCCGGATCATCACCATCAGCAAATCTGTAATACCGAAACCGATGCCGGTTGCTAGCGTTCGGATCTTTCTAGTCATGTCACGTACTTTGTTTAGCCGCTCATTTTGTTCTACACTTTTACTATTCAAAGGATGTTGAAGCGATGATATAATATCGGACTGGATGTCAGACCTATCATCATTCATCATAATTAATTCAAGAATGTTTTTTAATACTTGCGTCGTTACTTTTATTGGCGCCAAAGAGTCAAGAGATGCACTTACATACGAATGTCTATCACAAAAAAATAAACCACAGTTAGTGCATAATTCTGACATCTTCAAACCACTGTTTCTTACACGTTATAGAACCTCACGAATATTACCAACAAAATAATCTTCGTTACAAATTATAGCTCTCTTACTTTCGGAACCAAACAGATTTATAGAATCCGCAAACACAATCCTCTATAGCATGCAAACTAGTTTCTTATATACAGTGTCTCCCTCGAAGAGCTTTTTGAGCTGCTCAGATAGATCGCTGACATATTGACGCTTTGAAAAGTTAATATCTAGGGAAATACTATTCTTGAGTTATTTTTGTTCTTGTCAGCATAATTCCTCTTTTTCAAAGATGTCAGAAAACTCACATCGGAGCGAAACAGGAGCCGATGGATACTGAAAGCTGGTCGAATATTTTTATAGAACAGCCACTCCTGCATTTTCACGACTTGGTTTTTCATTATGTGGGAGAAATAGATTGGTGACCATATTTGCACCTCTCTATTTGTTCTGAACATGGGCAGAAATTGTAACACACGCATCAGCACCGCGTTTCCCCTTAAAATATGCAGAAATTCGAAGACACATTGACGTTTGTCCGTTTTCAGGGAGATTTACTCTGGTCCCAATTATCTTTTTCCATATCTCCTCTCAAAGTGGTCATCGAAAGATGATTCCACACTTGAGAAAGTCTGTGAACCAGAATTATGAGCATTATCGTTGTTAACAAACGTATTTCTCTGTATTGACATCTTAGTACCTGTCTTTATGGTTACAATATAAGCTGAACCTTTCCTCACTATTTATATTACCTTATCTTCGTTTCTCTATGCCCGATACTCTACAACAGTTTATCCAGAAACACAAATCCCACCAAATCGAGATATGGTGGGAAGGTCCATCAGATGAAACCAATGGATGTACTTCTACAATTAAACTACTAAAGTTGTTTGGAGTCACATGTACTATTACACCACTACCTTTACTTACGTACTGACACGTATCTTTTTGTCATATTACCTATATTTTCCATATGTTCATCGTCTACTTCAATAAATTGAGTACATTTCCAAATAAAGGTCGTATAATTCCCTCCATTTTTATAGTAACTTGTTGTAGTGCACTTCTCATTGAAATAGGATTTAGATCGTTTTCAGTACAGATTCGGTACTTACAAAGCCATTCCTTGTATGATGTGCAGTCCGTAAAACCCTCTAATGTCCCATATAATGTATCCGTATTTGATAGACCTAGAACAGTGGATCGCATACTGGATAGTATTTCACGGCTAGTTTTAGTTCCAGTTATCGGCCACAATTGTGTAGATGATGGTTTTTCAAGTACACCATATGCGATATATGTCGCTAGGAAACGATATACTTCTGCAAGTGGTGGACCATTACAATTTGTTCCTGTACCAAGCCCAGAAGTGAGATTTTATAATAAATATGCTGGGGAAAATTTTTCTAGGCATGTGCGCAGGCTCGGAACTCCCACACCACCAAGTTGGCTCAAAGCAGTATAAAGATAAATATATGCCATTCCAATATCGACGCCTTCAGCAACACGAATCTCTACATCTTCATCCGATGCACGCGCATGTCACTTTAGTTGAGACCCATTCATTTTGAATGGTGATTTATGCACCACAGGAAATGGACAGAAAATACAATAAAAATCTTAACAACTGTACATTTTTAATGTTGATGAAAATTCTTGTACAGTAAATAACAAATTTCAGGTGTTCAAGGGATAATAATATTATCATTTCAACACCTGAATAATAATAGTATTAGGGAATTTTGATAACCGGAAAATGGTTACGTTATGGTTATTTCCCGCATCAGTGCAAGCCACGTTGCCAAAATAACGACATTATAGTAAAATATCGATTTCACAAATCGCAATAATATTGCGTATATTATAGCGGCAAATAAGAAACCCCAAATGGTAATTTTGTACACAAAAATGGTTCCGTGCTTTTCATGAGGATATTGCATGCCGTACTCGATATGCTAAATAAAAAAAATTACGATTCGCCGCCGTGTCTCAAATTTTCAACATATAATTTTACCCACCAGTTTCTTCAACGCCCTTCCCCACCCAAAATGACAACCCCAACACATCTGTCCCGTCCCCTTGCAAAACTTGTGACAACGCATGGGGATGGGGCGTCCTCCTCGGCGAGCGCAGCTGTTGACACTGCGAGCGACATCTCTAGGACACCTTCTGCTCCACCGCCGTCACCACTTCCGCCACCACATCAGTCTCAACCCAACATGACATCATCCGAACCATCTCCACCGTCGTCCAAATTCAAATCAAAGTTAGGGGTAGTGCGGGAGGGTTGGAGAGTACAACGAGCGGCGGCATCATCACGATAATACTACAAGAAGTGGACATAATACCACAAAAAATACTACAATATGGGTAGGTGGAGTTGGAAAAACGTCGACATCACCACAAATAATACCATCGCCGTCAGGAAGAAGTTTACCATTACAAATAGGGGAGGGGAGGGGTGACAGACCGTTGACATCACCACAACATCAATCGAAGAGAATGTTCAGATTCGATTGGGATGCGGATTTGTGGCTTCTGAGGGGATTCATTAGTAGTGGGCCACACGTTTCAACGTTGGGGAGAACGGACTTCTATTTCGATGAGGTTACGGGAAAATTCTACAAAGAAATAATCGAACTAAAAGGAGCCTTCTCACTTCGCCGTAACGAGAAGACCCTCCTCTATAGGTACAATCTTTACTTGTGAATTGACTAGAGTGCAGCGAACACTGTTGCATATTGAATCGCTGAGGGCGTGTCCGAAGTTGATCAAATTCTTGATGACCTTATTTTCGAAATTGATGAATGTGAGGAACAGAGGAGGGCAGAGACAAATAATCTAAGATGAAGAGAATAGGTGCTTGTAGAAGGCGGAAAGAATATACGGAACATGGCTGTTGCACATCGCTGTTCTACACAACCTGAAGCTACTGTGTCTGAAAGTAGAGAACAGCAACTGGAGATGGAAGAAAACGAAAATATTGATGTAATTGCATCGTCGGAGAGGGAAAAATACGTCAAGTTGACGACGATTCCGATAAAGATATGAAATTTAAACTACAACAAGATCTGGAAGATAAAAAATCGTACCCGAAGCAGAAAATCTACTTTAAGAAAGAACAAAATTGCTTTAGAAACGTAGCGATTGGATGCGGCCAATGGGTAGTGTTACGCAAAGATAAGCCGAAAAGTGACGAAAAAGGAAAAAGAACAAATCACAGAGTGCAGTGTACAGTGATTGATGATTTGTCACCCAGCATGGTCTGACGCGTTTGAGTGACTCTACTGTAAGGGAACATAACACGTGTATGTAACTTGAAACTAATGGTGTACGGTAACGATTGTGTACAAAATCTGTGGAAAAGTACGCACAGTACGCACAGTGTTTTACCACGTGATAATGCTGGAACAAGACAGTGCAGGTTACAGACGGTTAAAGTGCTGGGACCCGACGGCGACAGCGGGTGGATATAAAAGAGAGAAAAACTAAACGAAAGAAAAGCACAAATAAAAGGGATCAACAAGAAAAGGTTTGCTTGATTATACACAAGGAATCGACTGATACCAGCCACTATCCGTAATATCAAAGTAAAGTACGATCGAAGTAGACTTTACGCACTAAGCACGCTTCAGATCTATCGGTCGCGCATAACTTTACAGGTGAGATAAGGTTTAAGTCGGCTGGACATAGGTAAATCCCAAAACACACCATAAAATGTGAGGTTCATTAAATTGTTCGAAACAATCGAAAGACGTATTGATATCGAGCAAAAACGGGTCAAAATTTATGATGTGGAGCGAAATTTTGCACCAGTAGAACGGTCAAAAGTAATAGATTTTTTGTACTCATTTGCAAAACGTAAATGAATTCATGCATTCGTGCATTGACTTAGACTCGGACTGGCACAGTCAAAATATAAAACTCCATGACCACCGTTTTCTAGGCATGTCCTGATGTGAAACCAAGGGACAGCTGCGATGTTAAGCGGTGAGGTGAGATCGGCGCTTGTTTTACCTTGAGTGATCTAGCGAAATTGTTCTGTGTCCATATTTTCTTCTAGTCCATCTAGCTTCAATCTGTGGTGCGATTGGCTGTGAACCAAGTGACTCTGAGCTCAATTCCATGCTGTCGTACTTTTTTCACGTTTTGTCACGCTCCACCACGTTTTCTCGTCACGTTTGTCGGGTTTTCTGAGTTTAGCCTGATTCGAGCGAGTGAGT
>JAULBU010058315.1:0-11878 GCA_032358235.1 Odonthalia washingtoniensis | reverse complement strand
AAATTCTTTCTTGGTAGTGCTGTAGTTCTTCTCTTCCCCTTGCAACGGTCCGGACCAATAACCAATGATTCTTCTAATGTAAATATCATTTACTTGGTACAATACACACTGTGTATATCACCAACTTTCCTGGCAGGACAATTGGTGATTGCCGGCGTCCATATCAACCTCTTACGGATCGTCAGCGAGTTATATCAGTATTGGCGCCGTAATTAGAGCCATTTTCAGTTTGCGAAAGGCCTTTTGTCACCTTAACCAAAGTTTTCCAACTGCTTGAACTGATCCTTTCGTAATTGTCGGTTTAGGGGTATCATCAGGTCTGAAAACGACGCTATGAAATGTCTATAAACATTTTCCAGTCCAAGTAATGACCGCATCTAGGACTAAGTAGTTGGTTTTTGAGCTTCTCGCAGTGCGCGGATCGTGACGTGGTCGGCAGGCAATTGGTGGGGTCGGATAATGTGGCCCAGATACAGTAACTCGTTCGTGATGAATGAGCACTTAGGCAGTTTGAGGTTGATACAGGCTTTTCGGAGCGTCCGCAGAATATTATCGACATCTCTGATATGATCCTCGACGGTATCCGAAAAGATAAAGATATCGTCGAGGTAAAAAATACATGATTTCCAATTGAATATGGATAGGAGTAGGTCGAGGGAGCGTTGAAATGTGGCTGGGGAATCAGCTAATCCAAACGGCATGCATGCGCCGGTATTGGAATGAGCTAGAATCATAATCCATCGGTGCCTGGTAGTTCTTGTTAGTCTCAACTAAAAAGCTGGTCTGTCGCCTATCCTCATCTCGAGTAACATCTACATCCACCAGCGGTGGTACGGGACTCGGATTAACAACGGACGTAGTAGTACGGGGATTCATAGCTTGCATTGAGACGGGTGTCATACCTGCTTTCGAAGAAGTACGATCAGACTCTCTTGAAGAGGTTGGAATGGAAGGTCGTACAGGATCTGACATTGGATTAACGGGAAACGTTGCTTCGTGTACGGAGTTGGTGGTGATACGAATTTATTCGGTAGTGATTGTAACTTATGACTCTACATGGTCAGTTGGAGGACCGACATCACTCATTTTGGTTAAGTCAAAAAACATACGGAGCCACTCCGGTAATGGACGAACGTCAGGTGACTGAGGGAAGACAAGACACGAATAGGTAGAAAATAGGTCGAATTATTCGAATCGCCCGACCAATTCAAGGTTTGGAATGTAGTAATGATCGACAAAACCTTTTTGGGACCGACACATGGCGTCTTGCTCTTGATGTGGGGGTCGTATAGTGCAATTAGTTTTCGGACACCTGTACATTTAGTGACTTTTGTCATATTTTTCTTTTGTGTAGGACTACATTTTTTGGGAGGATTTCCACAATCGCCACGTATATTTAGGACATTGTTGTCCATTACACTGTACCGGTGGCTCTCACTGTACTGCCTTGTACAGTTAGCTTCCCCTCCTGCCATTCGGCAGCAGGTGGGGCCTACTTAAGAGGTTTTTACGGGTCCCTCCATTCGATTCTAATAGATTCAAGCACCTCGGAAGTGGAATCTACCCCCGAAATTTGCGTTCGTGATCTAATACGAAGCTCTTTCGGCTACGGTAAATCATCGTCCTTTCTTGTGCAAGTCGTTTCACCTCGCCCTACACGCGTAAGCTTGTACCAGCACCCAACTGCCCGTACCATCTTCGACGAACGACTCCGTCTCCCTACAAGCCTCAATCCTGAGTTGGACCGTTACAATCAGCCAAGCTTAGCGGACGTCTCGATATTCCCTTCCTCTCACTGGAGCAAATGACAGACCTATATCTCCAAGTTACTCGCAGGTTCCTCAAGTTCTCCGACTACATTCGTTACTAACAAGACCGACTCTGCTATTCGTAGAGACAATGAAGCCCCCCACACCTTTTTCTATCATCATTACCCTCTCCTTTGGTAGAGTTCAAGTCAACGTGAGCTACAAGGGAAGAAGGGTCACCAAGCTCCCGTTAGTGTCCTCTCAGCCTTTGCCTGCTGAGTGCATTTCACTGCAACTCCTTTCAGTACAAAAGTAAGTACAACCAAGAAGCACAGGATTATTTACATAAGAAGCTTGAAGAAAGGGTGATAATAAATGTGTTGACCCTTGCGGAAATACCACTAACTGAAATTAAAAACAGATATATCGACTTTCTCCTCTCTTCCATACCAGCAGTAAATGAGATACGGACAACGACTGTTTAGAAAGAACGTAGAAAACAATTATGGAAAGAACGGAAACAAGCACGCAATGAATTAGTAGAAGCTATTATTTCAACAGGAAGAATTCTATTTGCAAGTCAGAACGGTCAGGTGACGGTTCAATATATACGTACAGTGCAAACCGAGCGCGGTGTGTTCAGCAATGAGATTTCTACAGTTGATTAGATTTACCGTTTTCGCACAGATCATTTTGAAGAATGAGACTCTGATTTTGAATTGTCCACAGTTGACGGCTACATTCTTTGTATAAATAAACAAAAATTGGAGCTCTGAAGTATGTTTTATGGCCATTCGTCGCCCAATACACAAATTTTCGTTCAATGATTTTCTGATATTATCTACAATTCTAGAAGTAGTTAGGGGTGACGAAGAATCTGTTTCTTTGTACATATTCTGTCGTTTGTACATTTTTGTTGCAATTTGTAGAGATATTTCATGAACTATTAGCAGTTCAGAGAAAGATCTTGAATAATGACCGACCCAAGATTTAAATACTTCTGCCATATTTGATGTTTTAATTCCAAACCTGGGTACGGATGATCTGTACAACGCCAAAGAAGATTCTTCAATACTAATAAAGTACAATGAGCACTTTTCATCAACCAGTCTTATTCTTTTCAATATTATCATGAAACCTTTGTTTATCAAGAGTAGTAGCTGCCTCCCAAAAGTGCGTTCTAATCGTACAATAAGAAGAAATTTGAGTTTCAAATTGTCATCTATATGACGTAAGAAATTTGCAACGAAGCACCCATTAAACGACTCTGCCAATACATTGCACGGACCTTTTTGTCTATCTGAAATAATTATGAGGTTCGAAGGGGTAGTGTCTAGCGCTTCCCACCTGGAAGCGCTAGATGGAGTAATCTATTCGGAAACTAATACAAATTTTCTTGGCTTCCTTGATCAATTATTCCAAATGCAATTGGTAACCTTCCATTGTTTGCATCATATCCAACAGCAGCGAACAGCTGCCCTCGATAAATACTCTTTAGACTACAAGCGTCCACTGCTAGTACTGGTCGTCAATGTTTGAATGCAGTTATTGTAGCCTGAAAAGATATGAAGAAGCGATAAAAATGTCCATTCTTATTTTCATATGATTTTTAAGACGACGTATTTTCAGCTTCCAAATTTTGCAAATATGAACTGAGAAGTGCATATGTTCTTTCATCTGATCCTTGTATCTCATTATTTGATATTTATTTGACACGCCACGCTGTTTGATAAGATTCAAAAACCCTGAAATTTCTTCGAATTGTTTTTATTATATCCTTTGGGGATATTGATGGCTGGTCAGAAACAACATCTGATATAATATCAGAAACTCACATTGCCCCATGAATTGATTTTCTGGAAGAGAAACAACGTCACATGAATGGGTAAAGTTCCAAACGATTACCGTGAAAATACCGTCTAGAAACCCAACCATATGCCCACTCCCAACTATCCGTTCCCACGCACGTCATCTCTGGTAGCGGAAAAATCCGTACACCACTTACATTCAACGTATGATGGCCTGTAAACCTCTCTCGGTCCCTGATGGCCACTATCCAACGATCTCGGATCGGTAATGCGTCACTTCAGCTTCTTTCGGAAACTTCTCCAACAACAAAAACAAAATGGGACGCCCATAACGTTTTGGTGGCTCGCGCTTGGACGCTTGCGCTTTTACAACGGAAAATCAATAACTCCTTACGAAGGTAGGACTAACAGCCGAACTATACAAGAAACAAAGCACATACTTTGGCAAGAAAAACGCGACGCGTACTATGGGTGGCGTTGTTCTTGTTAGTAACAGTGGGAGGCAGAAGACGCAACAAAGAAAAGAAAAAATGGGCAAATTTAATTCCTCATAAAAACCAAGAAATAGCTTAATTTCAACAAACTTGAGAACAGAACCAAGCCCAAACTCTAACATAGGCAGCCAAAAGCTTACGCGATCTAAATCACGGTTAAGATAAAAACGTACTAGGAAATCCTGTAAAAGACGACCGTGAAGATAACCTTTGTCCTGTCACTAATATCAATGAAGTAAACCATTTCTGCGACCGTCCAAAGTAAAACATGCTCAGCTGAAAGGTTTCGTTTCGTCTTCGTTTACCACGTCATCATCCTCATATCATCGCCATCTTCATTGTGGCATTGTGATAACGTTTTTACAATACCCCTTTCAATCGTCGCCATGTATTTTTGTCTGTATCAACCTGTTCAACGCCTACTTCGATAAGCGCTCCTACTCTTTTGATTTCTGCGGTGGGTCCATATTCTAAAACTATCATTTTTGACATTCCTTCATCATTCGCTTTGTGTATATTAATGGTTCCTTCTCATTGTAAAAGCTTTCAATTTATTTGTTCGGCATCTACAACCTCTCACAGTCAATTTTTATACCAGCAATGGTCTTCACCGATGGCACATATAATTTACTCCTACGTCATTATTCATCAGACTTAAATCCCTAGCATTGTGTATATTCACTTTTCCAACCTGCGTCTTTACTGAAGTTGTTTTCATCCCCTTTGTCAGAAGTTGGATCCTTTAATCCATCCTTCACCGTAAATTCATCTAATACACATCGTCTTGAATCCTTTTGCATCAAAGTACATTATGTAATAATTATTGAAAAACATCCCTGACTTTTCGTCTCATGCTTCGAAGTAGTCGTAATTAATAAGCTCTTCGGGTGTTCTTCCTCTCCTTGTCCAATAATATTTGGAACCAATTTTAGTGGCTTTTGTTTCAGAATCAACAAAGTGCCATTCTGTAGTTTGCCTACATTATGTATTAATGAAACTATGGTCCCTGGTTTCCAAGTTAATCGTGTATATTTCGCGCAACAATATCGCACGTCTTCCTCGGTATCCTCGATAAAATACTCAACATCTAATTCAAATTCTTTGGGTTTTAGCAAGTCTGCGGCGGAATGAACCATCTTTTTCGAATCGCCTTCTGGTAGCCTTCCTCTCTTCTTATCTTTGAAATGGAGGCAGTGACCATCGGCTGTAGGACCATACTTTGAAGAATAACTTTTCTTCAAATAATTATAATACCCATCGTTATCTCCATCCAAATTTGAACTTCTCTTTGAGCTTATATCATTAGTGCACCCACTTCTATAAAGTCCTTCATCCTTCATTACATTAGGGGGCCTAGGTTTTGGGTCATCTATATCTGTAGGAGGCCTAACGTTCAGGTTACGTTCATCAAATTTATGGTCAGGTGGTTTTCCTTTCCTTGTACCGTAATGTTTGGCGCATATGACAATGCCTGTAGATTTGTAGAAAAGTAATTTTTTGGTATTATCATATACCAGACTTTCTTCATGATTATGGTCATCAAATTTTATATCCTTTTTAGCTGGGTGAATAAAATTACTGGCTGCATACTCCTTAGAACGTATATTTCCCTCGTTGATTACATAAATATCTTCCGAATCTGCATACTCTACTATTTCGTCATCCACATAATATAGTTCATCCTCATTATACGTCATATATAGATGTTGTTCCATAACTTTATCCTTCACCTCTGCGTTCAAATGTTCATTGATATAATTAAGAGGCCTACCTCTCGGTCCCTCGTAATGTCCTGCATCATTGATAATGCCTTGTTTAGGTATCAACAAAGTTTCATCCGGTGGTTTACCAACTTTGTTAACATCAGGTTTCATATTGCAATCTATTTCATCACCCTCCTCGTTATTTAACTCCTCCTCATTATCTAAATAATGTGTTGGTATTGGATTATATGAATAATAATTATGTCCGTCGTGTATCGAATTGGCCAAACTTTCAAGCCCCTTCTTATCTTTATGTCACCGATTGTCAGATTCACCACTTTTTTCATGAGACTTTGAGGCGTCCTCTAAGTGATCATAGTCAGGCGGTTTACCTTTCTTTATTCCGTACTGTTCGGCTCATACCATAATGGCTGCTGATTCATAAATCATTGCATTTTTGGTAATATCACATACCTGATTTATCAAATCCTTTTGCCATCATTTATATCACCCTATTTATCTGCATAAAGATAATTATGGTCTGTATTTTCCTGATAAATAGTGCTCTCTTTTTTAATTGTATACTTTTCTCCAGAAATTATATGCTCCATCTTTTCTTCGTTAACATTTTCTCCCAAATATAAAATATGTTCGTTTATATCTGCTTCTAAAGGGAAAATTAATCTCCTTCTGAACCAGTTTTCTTCTGTGTCTGCATATGGATCGTAAAAATTCTCACTCTTGTGATTGAAATTAATAGCTTGAATGAGGTGTTCGAATGGACAGGTCCGATAATCTGAATATTCCTCGTCCATTATTCCACCAAATTCCAGTTTCATTTCATTGGCGCTCACGTAGTCTCTGTTTCGTAGGCTCGAGATCTAGATAGAAAGTTGTAACTGTCGAATCGCGGCTGTCGAAAGGCTATTTAATATATAGATATGTCAATTTGTCAGTAAAGATTAGTGTTCCAGGATACTACTTTTACTCGATAATTGCATAAGTCACTCGTAGTCCGTAGATTACGATTAAGATACTATACCCTTGCACAGTTAAGTGCATCGCGGGCTGAGTATCGGTTCCACGCTACTTGTATCCGTCGACCCTGCATTCGTAGTCGACAGGGATCGTGTTCACGTGTGGTGAGGGGTGCCCTTTTGTTCCGAGAGTTGAATATTAATCAACCTAAGGCGCGTTTTGGGTCGAGTTTCATGTCGCCGGTTGTGAGTCTGTCTTTCGACTTCGTCGGGAGTTTTGTTGGCTCCTCTATTGAATGTTCAACCTTCAGCAAGTTGCGGTGATGAGATCAATAATTGATAAAATGCTTAATGTCTAGCTCTTCCTTATTTTTCACCTACCCGACTCGGTTCTGATATAAATACCAGTTCCGAGATCGGTCTTAATGTATTTCTGAGACGTCTGACAGGTGTCGCTGTTAGTAACTACTAACATAATAGAATTACGAATTGACTCATTCAATCTATTTGGTCATCTCTAAATATTGTGAACACTGAATTCAGTAAATGCGATAAATGAATGTGGGACCTGCATAAATTTCTCCTTAATCAGACGAACTCGCATCTGTATTAAATCTATCTATTTGACGACCCCGTCTTACAAGCGCTGTTAACTCGTTAACCCAACGTCAGAAGTGATTTGTAGTGCAATTGATCGCTACAAGTGGACGTAGTCCACCTCAAATTCGCTGTCAGAACCTTCTGTCACTTTGGTCACTTTTGGCACGCTCGGTCGCACGTTTTGTAACGCTCGGTCACACGTTTTGTCACTTTTTCAGCGTTTGGCCTAGTCCGAGTAATTGAACAACCGGCACGTGTTTTCCGGACAGCTGTACACACAGTACAGTACGTTACTGTACTTGGTGTTCTGTACGCTCCTCCGTCCGCCGTCAGGCGACGGATGGAGCTTACTTAAGGGAGTTTCCGCCCTGTATTTCCTTAACGATAATAAACGAAAGCAGTACCGAGATTTCTTCTATCCCCAAAGTTTGCCTCCGTAGGTTATAGTGAAGCCACTTTGCTACAATAGTCCCCCAATTTCCTCTGCTAGAGTCAGTCATCCGCGCGTTACACGCGTCGCTTTTGGCTCGGATCAACATAACGCCCGTTCAATTCCTTCGCCTTACCAGCGTTGACACAAATTAGACCGGACTCGCGTCGCGTGATTACCCACCGCGTCAGAAGCGTAATTGAACCCAGATATCGCGCGGCCAACTAACTATCTACTCTAACCCTCCAGCGATAGTCGTCGTCAGCCTGATACAACTACGCCTATCGATCTGCGGGACGCCACCCAGATTCCCAGTCTCTGTCTCTCCGTCTTTGGTGGAGTGCAAGTCAACACGAGCTACTGTGGAAAGAGGTCCCGAACACCTTTAGCCCCGGTGCAGTGCACTTCATCTGGTCTCCCAGCCTAGAATCAACAGGTGGCAATAGATCAACACTTTAATAATAAACAAAAATCAACCTACAGGCATTCGAAATACCGGATCGAGAAGAACACGGTCAGTGACAGGCAGCTTGACCGCGAGTTTGCGTAACGCATCTCGTACGGCATCCGAAACCGGTTCTTTGGTCAATCCCGCCGGTTATGTAGTCAACTCAATGATGAGGTAGCTATACAACGTGTATGCGGTGAAGAATCAGTTGAACTCAAACAACCAGTAACGGACTTGAAAACACATCTGGAAGGGAAACTTACCCATAAGCCCGAATTCAAGGACGAATTTAAGAACCTCCGCAATGAGCTTTCGGAAATCAAACAAGCCCTCGCCGAAAAGATACCATCTCCAACGGAGTCCGTCGTCGAAGCCGTAAAATTATTACGTTTGGACGTCAACGCGCTCTTGAAGCACAGGACATCATTACAACAAAACTCGAATTTCGAGGTGGAACACAAAAAAAATAAATAATAATAACAACGAAAATTTTAATACCGTATTGGGTCAGGAAGACGAACATCAACGTCTACTTTTACAGTCTCAACGGGCTTCAGTGGTACATCGTGATACATCATGCCAGACATGAAAGAATGGATCTCGCGCGTCACGCCCGCACCATTCAAACCCGTCAACAGGATCGCGACGCATGTGCAATTACGACTCTTCATCATCAGAAGAGTATGACTAAAGGACAGGTCTTGACCTGGATATTATCGACCTGAAAGTACCTTCTTTGAACGTGAGAAGGGCCCTAATCATTGAGGACTGACCTAGTCTAAACCATCAAACCCAGCCTTAGACTGGTTGATGTCGTACCAATATTAGCGCTTGTCCAGAACAAGCGGAGAACAAGACAGTGCATCCACTGGTGAGATATGCAGACTCCTCGAAAGCCTGGAATTAACCATGAAGTAGCACCGATTTTCGGGAGATGATACGATAATGGTACTCGACTTCCTTTCCAGGATGGTGGAAGAATGCCTCATACTCGGACTAAGAGAGGCACAGGCATACGTGGCCCTTCCACATTTCCTTACGGGGAAGGCCACGAAACAGTTTAAATCGACAAGAAACTGTGCTCGCCACGGGGGTAACCTGTCGGCCAGAAGCCGTCCAATCACTATTACGGACATATGCCACGCCCGCAGCTATACGCGAAGCAGTGAGTGTATTACGCGGAATGTGGCAGCTGATTAATGAAACCGAAAAAGACTTTACGTCCCGGTTAAACGACGCAGCCTATCGCAACCATTGATTTTTCACCAATATTACGAACCCAACCACATTTCACCGAAATGTCATTTACAATTCTTCAAAGTGGAGCAAGTCATTACCAACTACGAAAGGTTGTCAGCGATACAGAAAACGTGTGTACCCGATACCACGTACCGCACGGCTAAACTGGCGTTAACTGCACGTCAGCAGAACTACAACCCTTCGGAAGGGGACAAGGTGAACAAAACCAATGAAAATACCCAGGGAAACTGACACGGGGCTTTCCAGAGTTTTCTCAATAAAAAAAATCTTGAGTCTTCCACAGACTCCTTCTCAAAGTTCCCGCGTCGCCCCTGCCTATCCCATTGCTCCATCATGATCATCTTCATCAACGAAATTTTCGGTTGTCTCCAACGCCCGTGGCGGAAAGTGAAACTCATGGACGCACAAGGTGCGTTATTCATACTTACTCGGCGCAACTATCGATTATACATCAATATTGGGTTGTCATTACGTTCGACCGAACGGTTCGCTGCAGTCCTGGATACCGGTGCCCTATCCAGTTTCATTCGACGCTCCGACCTACCGTATGGGTCGGAGATATTTATCAAGCCGTCAAAGGGTAGCTCAGGTTTTGCATAGAATACCGGAAGCTTAACAAAGCTTCCGTGAAGGACAGTTACCCACTTCCTCGTATAAACGAGTTTATTGACTCACTTGGAGATGCCAAGATATTCTCAACCTTGGACACGTACTCAGGCTATTGGCAGGTCCCAATCAGGCCAGAAGATAAGCATAAAACCGCATTGGTTTGTCATGTGCGAACGTACCAATACAACCGAATGCCATTTGGGCTCACGAACACACCCGCGACATTTGAACACGTGTTGGACCTCATCCTTACCGAGTTTAAGTGGCAAACTTGTCTTATATACTTGGACGACGTCATCATCTACTCCAAACCGGTCGATAAACACATCTAACATGTGGATGAAATTCCAACCTGCCTCGTAGCAGCCGGTGTTACCTTAAAAATTAAGAAATGCCACTTCTTCAGGAATACTGTCTAGTACCTCGTCCATGTAATCAATTCAGTAGAGCTGGAAATATACCGAACAAACACGGAGTGCCTCCGACAAGCTAGGCCTCCAACGTCGAAGACAGAAATGCGTTCGTTCTTGGGACTTTGCAACTTTTACAGACGGTTTATACCAAGCTTCACAGACACGGCATCGAAACTCAGCGAGCTGTTGAAGAAGAAAAACTCAGACTCGTTTAACTTGAAAAAGGATCAGCTTGAATCATTTCACTATCTTATAGAGGCTGTCTGTATACCTCCAATACTGGCGTTACCTAAGCTGAACCTACCATATTCGGTAGACACGGACGCAAGCAACTACCAAGTGGGATGCGCATTCTTCCAAACCCATCCAGATTGGGAACGAAAATCTATCGGGTATTGGTCATGTTCACTAAACCAAGCCGAAAAGGGATACTCTGCCACCGAACTAGAATGTCTGGCCATCTTATGGGCCTTAAAAATACTCCGCCCTTACCTTCTCTGTGAGAAGTTTGTTTTATATATAGAACACGCCGCGCTGGGCTGGTTGCTTACGATCACCAATCCATCAGGCAGACTTATGCGCTGGCAATTGCGCCTAACGGAGTTCGACTTCGACATACAGTACAAGACTGGTAAGGCCAACACTCAATCCGACGCTTTGTCGAGACTTAGAATGTCCTCGAAGACAATGTCGGACTACAAAGAAGAACTCCCAACATTCACCATGACAGAAGCGAGCACAACACAGGAACATATCTTCCTGTCACGAGACAGCGTCCAGCTGGACACGACAACGGTCGATGAGTATCAAGCGTCACCTGACTTGGACGATTCATCCGCCAACACAGCGCTCGCCACATTGTCGGGTCCGACACAGTCCGACCCGTTATTTCAACAAATATCAACTGAAGAATTACTCGTCGCACAACATTCCGACTCCTTTTGTCGTACCATACACCAAAAGTTCTAACAGGGGGTGATAGAAACATTCAGCTTCAATGACGACGGACTAATAATTCGGAAAGCTGAAAACGGACTCCAAATCGTCATCCCTCATGCCTTAAAGACAAGATTATTTCATATACACCATTACGCCAGACTCGGCGGTCATCCAGGAGGCAACAAACTGTACCACACAATACGCCGTGACATTTACTGGCCTGTATGCGCAATTGATTGTTACTCGAAAGCACGACGATGCCCAACTTGCGCCTGTAATGGCATTAAATTGCATAAGAATGCAACGGAACTCCAACTCTTTCCGGCAGAGGCACCATTATAACCCGTCTCCATCGACTTCTTGGGCTAACTTATCAAGACGGCACGCGCAACCAGTACAATCTTGGTAATATCAGACCGATTTACGAAGTTAACTAAGATCATACCCAT
>JAULBU010058293.1:0-11884 GCA_032358235.1 Odonthalia washingtoniensis | reverse complement strand
ACCTGTGCACAATGGATCCCCTCTGGTCATCACCAAAACCTACAGCCGTACGGAACTGAACACCATAATTTGTATGGCGGAAACTATAACCTTCAACGAATAGGTGGCCACTTTCTCACGCTGTTCCGAAGACCTGATCTCATCCTTCATCCAAGCCGCCATATGGTCTATGGAGGCCACGATCATCCGACTGTATAAGGATCTGAACTACTAGCGCCGTGAAAATCAGACGCTCCGCTACGTGTTATCCGATTTTAAGACAGCACTCATCACCGATACGGATTTTACTGTTGGCGTGGTTACTCGCGTATGCAACACCATTTTCCACAAGCCCCCTGTCTTGACAAAGATGTTCGGCTTTATAAAAGACACATTAATTACCTAATCACGGGAATTGGGCAAGAAAACAACGGAACCATTACGGTCAGCAGCCCCAGCACAACATGTAATACCCCGGCAAATGTATACTTCCGATGCACAGCTGGCACATGAGAACCGTCTAGCGAATTCGACACAACATATTCCGTGTAACGCATCGTCCGATTCACAGGGGTAGGCTTCTCCCATCATCCCCGTTGTATAATCGCCTAACTACTACCACTACCCGGATGATGCTGTTGAACTCAATGTCTCCAAGATCGACATAATCCGCCCGGTAAGCACAACTTTTACAACCGCTCTCGACTTCCGTTCTTATCGACTAATTCTTCGCTCTCCTATATACGACGACCAGGTGGCACAAAATATGTACACACGCACTCGTCGTATGGAGAGCCAGATGGAGAACCATCACTTCGATGGCACTGACCCGATACGGATTCTGCCATTCCTCAACCGATTCCGTGCGGCATGCGATTCGATACGCGTCAACGAAGGGGCCGCCATGTGGCTATTCCCAAGCTACCTTCGTGGCTCCGCATGGGATAATTTATAACTCCGTTTGGAAACCGTCGCACACGGCACAACCGATCGGACGTCTAATCTGTCAAATTACGCCTTGTTCGTAGACTATTTACTACGGACCTAGGCGTCAAACGACATCCCAGCTGCCTCCAAGGACAAACAGAATCGGCCACTGACTACGCTACAAATTTGGAACGTAAGTAATTCCGCTGTTCTCGTTGTCTCACGCCACCTTTCAGTTTTATATATATATATATATATATATATATATATATTGTGAGCCTCTTTCTTATCATACACTCACCATGAGTGTCACATACACTACCATATGACACGTTGCAGGCTCACACTGTAATGTGACCTGCTTCTGGTTCCCTTCTTCAGAACACTTCAACATTATTAAGTTCGAGAGATGAAAAACAATCTGTCTTGATTGTCTCTCATCTCATCGATCTTCGTCTCACCATAGAAACGTTGCAAACAAAATAATGTCGAGTGAAATCTTTTTGGATGACTGACTTGCCAGTTTTAAGCTTTACGTACCGTATGCATCTGACAAGGTTTGGAACTCACCCATTTCTACCGCATCGCCACACAGTGAGGATATGCGCCCCAACGTGTTTCTGGATATAGTATCCCCTGGCACAGTGTCAATCGGTGCACAATTAAATGATGACTGAACAGCCACAGCGATGCGGCGACAAATTTTGTCGATGAAGGTTCTATGTATGGAGGAAAACAAGTGATAA
This sequence comes from Odonthalia washingtoniensis, assembly GCA_032358235.1. Lineage (NCBI taxonomy): Eukaryota > Rhodophyta > Florideophyceae > Ceramiales > Rhodomelaceae > Odonthalia > Odonthalia washingtoniensis. The sequence continues at coordinate 10,232 of JAULBU010058293.1, read as the reverse complement.
GTCCTTTGAAAATGTCCGATTCTGAAATCAGACATGCATTCGATGCATTTGTAAGTTTTCTATTTCTGAGCCCTGGTACAGAAACGTTTTCAATTACATTATCATGAGAGTATAATGTACTGTTTGATGAAGAAGGATAGATTCATTTTGATTAACGGACTTTGATGAAGGCAGTTTGAAAGGAGGGTTTCCCCTTGAGCTGTATAATCAATTTTAACGTGTAGGAGTGCACACTATCAAATGTAGAATTTACATTTTCGTGGGCCATCATCCCCAGCCTTGGAGAGAAAGTTTAGAGGGCCATGAGAATAGACATAATGAACAGCAAACGTGAAAGAAAGGCTAAAGAAGGGTTTATTATTTTATACTACAGTATGTTGCAAGAAAAGCCGATGAAGGATGGAGTTATTGGGGAAACGGATTCAGAGCCCCCCAAGTGAATTGGAAAATTCAAAGCCCCGTGAAGATGGAAAGGAATATATGTACCAGATGATGAATATGCATTCATCTAAGGCTTTGCCAATCGATCTTCTGCCTTTCACCTGCATGACATTACTTCAACTGAAATGATTGGCTAACTTATACGATTGGGGAGGGTTACTGTAGGTTACTTTCCTTCTACTGTACTGTAGAAGCAGAGGATTCATAATTACACGTATCTGTTTATTTTTAAATACATTAAAATGCATCCAACGTATCAATACTAACGGTTGAGGAGGCTGAGGGGGGTTATTTTTGTTGAACATGCTGGAACCTCGGGGCAAGTGTATTTGGCCCACAGCAGGCTTTTCAGTTCAGGCGTTTCTAAGATACTTATCTGCATAGATCACAAAGTCATTCCGCCACTCTTCAATAATTTCTTGAATTATCCCATTGTCAGACCATCGGAGGCAAAGCAAAAACCAAGAGAGAACCTCTGAAACACAATGTTAACTGAAAGGCAATGCGAGCTGGTGACTCTGAAAGTGAACGAAGAAACGGATATCCCATTCTTGAAGGAATCGATGGAGGAGAAAATCATTGACAAGGTGATAGAAGTCGTCAACTCAAACCTTGAGCCATCATTACGGTCATTCTGCCCCGCGCCATACGTTGATTGCTTGCAAATTGCTTTGCGAGAAGGTATACCAGTAATTGAAAAGCGGAGACAAATTTCCGAAATCATGCACGAAACCTTGGCCAAACCTTTGGGAGAGAAGATGGCTGGTCTGATCGACGTAGCATTGGTACCGGAGTCCATGGAAGAGAAAGTCCTCGGTACTGTATGTAAGAAGGTCGTTGACGAATTTGTCGAGTGGACCGTCGGTGAAATTGACGAACGGTTTGAGAGTCGTCTGGAACAATCAAGAGAAATTCAATTCGGTGACAACACTGCTGAGCCGGAAGAAGAAGCGGCGGAAGAATAAGCGGCGGAAGAAGAATAAAAAAGATAAGGATGATGTTCGCAATGAGTCACCGGTAACAGTTGGTGCTTATCAGTGCATCTTAGCGGTTTGAAGTGTTGAGAATGATTTAGCGACCTGTTAGATTGAAAACTGTAAAATGAATAATAAAGTTGGTATAGACACCAAACGATCACTTAATTGATGGCTACCTGTTAATGACTGTCCCCTTCGACCTGCTGACCGTGTATGAATCCGCCAGAGTACAAAACTACCTGGAACGTTGCATGTTTGCTGAACTCAATCCAACTTCAAGGTTAAAGTCAAACAATTGTTACACCCTCATCAGAAAAAAAACGGAGAGAAATGGTCAACAATGGCGCCAAGAGATCAAAAGAATTAAGGAAAGAATTGTAAAAATATGGTTTAGTTTGTAGTCTGTGCGCAATTACTCGGAGAATGCGCCGGAGGTCTAGTAGAACAAAGATTACATCACCAACTTGCGAACAATGTTCTCCCAAAAGTTAAATTTACTACACAAATCCACTCTATTTGAAATTCGAAGCGTTACTGGTAGACCGTAAGGAGAAGGAGAAGAAAAATTCCGGCAAGGGTATTTTCCAGTGCTTATGTTACTTGTTACTTCGAACTTCACAGCAATACAATCCTCCCCTCTCCATATGAGCATTGCCAATATGCCGTTCCTCGTGGATGCCGCGAAGCTTCCCGAGAAATTACACACGTAATGCAATCAAGTCCTCCACTGACGTCCTCAGTGACCACCAGTGGCCTACATATCGCGTAGTTGGGGTCGGTGACCAATTCATTGCCAAGTATGGAACAGGGGTCGATTTAATGAAAGGGCAAAACATGCTACATGTGCGTCAATCAAAATCAGTGTCAGTTCCTCGCGCGTACGTGATGTTTCATGAACCAGATAGTAGCGATAACTACATTGTGATGGAGCACACTCAAGAGCGGCGTCTGGATGAAGAATGTGCCTTGCTGAGTCAGCATGACAAAAGTGTGATCGCTTCAAAACTGAAGCGAGATTTTGAAGAATTTGCGAAGCTGCCCTCACCTGGATGGTTCTGTAGTCTTGGAGATCGACCTCTACTGGATGGGATTATACCAGACGATATGTTTAACAGTCGCAATGCGGGGCCCTTTTCTACTGAGGAAGAGCTTAATGAATCTATTTCCAATGTACTTACTTGCAAGGATGTCCCAGCATCAAGAGTTAAACTTACAAAGCTGCATTTTTGAATTTGTTTTTAAAATATTTACCCATGGTGATTTTTAGCGGGAAAACATTCTTGTCTGGCAGGTAAGAGTAGATAACTCGTTAAGCATCAAGTAAAGAACCATTGCAGTGACGAACCATTGGAGCGTCCGAATAGCAACAAGTTGATGGTAAGAGTGATGCATAAGTCAATAAATTATATCTACGAATAGAATATGGATCATTGCAATCTCTACGCAAAGCTTTGGTACGATTTCGTCCAGGTAGGTGCTCCAATCACTATTCCATGATCTATAGCGAGCCATACAACTCTTTTGAGAATTCCCAGTAAGGGGGGTACCATCTACTAACCTCTCAATCAATCAATCACTGTAACTTCAAAATCCTTGGAGTTTGAGACTCTTTGCGAGATTCGCTGTTCCAAAATATTCTTACGTTCAGGTCCCGGTGAGTGAATACAGAAAGATTACAAATTAAGGATGAAAATGCTCGTCAGTCAAAATTCGAAATGTATTTGCTCCGACGGTTGGAGCCACGGCCATGTAAATATTTGGCGATCAACTCTTTATTTAACTCTTCCCCAGTGAAAAAATGCGCCTAGACTATGTCGTCCAGTAGAGGTCGATTCCCAAGATTATAGAACGCACCAGGTGAAGACAGCTTCTGTAACTGTTCAATGCACAGTTTCAGTTTTGACGATATCAAACTTTTGTCACGCTCACTCAGCGAAGCGCATTCTCCATCCAGACATTGTCCTTGGATCCGTTCCATCACAATATAGTTCTCGACGCTCTCTGGCTCATTGAATATCAAGAAGACGCGAGGAACTGACACTGATGTCACTTGATGCACATATATCATGTTTTGGTCTTCCAATTAATCGACTTATACTCCATACTCGACAAGGAAGAGATCACCGACCTCTCACACGACATGCAGGACATTCGTTGAGGGTGTCGATAGAGGATTTAATTTATTTACAGGTGGGCAATTGTCATTGAACCTCTTGTTTTCTTGTTTATTCATGCAAATTGTTCGTAGAATAATGAAATTCGTTTTAAAAGTTGTAATAAGAAAGAAAGAAAGAAAGAAATTCAAGGATCCCAGACCTTTACATTTCTTTACATTCCTTCATTTTTCTAAAAGTTGATTTCTCGCGTTGTGATGTGATTTTTTTTTTTATTTAATCAAAAAGTTGATTTCTCGCGTTGTGACGTGATTTTTTTTTAAAAAAAAATCACATCACAACGCGAAAAATCAACTTTTTGATTAAATATCACAACAACAATAAATGATTTTTTTAAAATTCTATGTACCAATTGTTTTTAAAAAAATGATTGAAAAACAAAATTAAAAAAATGAGCGTTACGCAAGGCTTTGCTTTTTCAAATTTCAAATTTCAAATTTCAAATTTCAAATTTCAAATTTACAATTTCAAATTTCAAATTTCAAAAATTTGTTGAACTGATGATTGTCTTCCGTTTCTTTGTTCCATCCGCGATACCTAATTCATTGCCCTTTGAATGTTTAATTCCGCTTCAGGTCCGAAATAATCACAACCAATTCGAATCCACGCAGTATGAGTAAACAATTCTTCCCTTGTAATCGAACAGACCAGACCGAATCATCTTCTTTAACTTCAATCAATGAGCGTGTTGACCACCCCCTCCACGCCTACGCGGCTATCGGTAGAAGCATCCTACGACAACAGCATGCCATCATCCCGACATTCTTTGCCAACAGAATTGCCGTCCAAGTCAGATAATGTACGCGTCGCTGTACGTGTCCGTCCGTTAAATGCACGCGAGAAAGCTGCCGCAATCGATTCCAAATCCACATGGGTCATAAACTCTGAATGTATCACACAAGCACAGAATGGTAAACATATCTTGTCAAATTCCTACCCATTTGACAACATCTTTCAACCGCCCACGGACAACGCCGCTATTTTCTCAACAGTTGCCCAACATGTTGTGTCATCAGCCATCGATGGAATCAACGGGGTCATCTTTGCTTATGGGCAAACAGCCGCTGGTAAAACGCACACTATGCTCGGAAGTGATGAGGATCTCGGTGTAACACCTCGTTCAATTCAAGCTGTTTTCGACCTTGTATCATCGATGCCCTCACGTCAGTTCCTATTGCGTGCTACGTATATCGAGATTTACAATGAAGTTATCAGAGATTTACTGTTTCCTGCTAATGACAAATTAAAAATTCATGAAGATGCTATCAAAAAGGCTGTTTTCGTCGACGCAAAGGAGGAAGTTGTTACTTCCGTTCGACAAGTCATGGACATGATTGCGGCAGGAGAACGTGTACGGGCAGTCGGAGAGACGAATATGAATGATCGGTCGTCACGTTCACATACGATCTTTTCGTTGAAAATTGAATCTGTAGAGATGACTCCAGCGGACGCTCGCCGTCGTCGTCGCTCTCATGCATTAGAGGACGGAGTACCACCCGACGAAGAAGACGATGGGAACGACGATGACGATGAAGCGAATGACGGTCTTGCTATCCGTGCATCAACACTTTCGCTGGTTGATTTGGCGGGATCAGAGCGTGCGTCGTTTACCAAAGCACAGGGACTGCGTCTAGTCGAAGGTGGCCATATTAACAAGAGCTTACTCACGCTCGGGAATGTCATTAATAAATTGAGTTCTGGTGAGGCTAAGTCCCTTGCACATATTCCATACCGTGATTCGAAACTCACACGGTTGTTGCAGCCTGCGCTGGGAGGTAATGCTCGCACTGCTATCATTTGTGCAATCACGCCTGCCGTACTGCACATGGAGGAGACGCTGAGTACTCTCAAGTTTGCCAGCAGAGCGAAGAGGGTTACCAATTCAGCAAAAGCGAATGAAGTACTGGATGATCGTGCAAAGCTCCGTCGTTCGGAACGTCGCAACGCAGAACTGGAACGTCGCAACGCAGAACTGGAACGTCGCCTCGCCGAAGAGGAACGTCGCAACGCAGAACTGACACGTCAATTACAACGGCGTGGTGGTAGTGATGGTGCTACAATCATGGAAAGAACACAAACATCGCCTATGAATCGTGGCAAACGTCCATTTACTTCGTCATGTCCATCCGATTCATCCCCAGTAACCCAGAAACGCCGCACTATCACCGAAAGCAAACGAAACGAGAAAACATTCGACCTCCTAATCGACACCATCTCACGTAGCGGTTATCAACACCTTCCCCTACTTGCAGCGTCTTCTTCACCACCACACAAGCGACCTCGTACGGGCTCCCAAAGCCTGATTCAGGCATTACACCTCAACTGTGGTACTGCCGCTCGGCAATCTCGTGTTTTAGGAGAGAGAGGAAAAGGGCATAAACGCACACACCCAAAGATTGAAAGCAACTACTACGGGAATCCGACACTAGGTGCAGATGGACCCTTGTCGTACAGCGGTGCGGTGGAGACGGAGATGGCAGATTTGCGGAAGCAATCTTTCGAGGCAACACGCAATGAACGACAGATGGAGGCGATGATTTCCTTTGAACGGGAAGCTATGCAGCGTGAATCGATACAGCTGGTACAGACAGCAGAAGAAGCCAGCAGTCAACGAGATTTTGCGGAACGGGAATGTGAAGACATGCACCGTCAACTGTCCATTGCGATCGGAAAATCAGTTGTTGATGAGCTTTTTTCCAACGTTTGTGATACGTCTGGTCTGAAGTCTGAAATTCAAATTGCCACCGAGAACCTGAAGCAGATCCCAGTCATCGAGAAGGACAAAGAATTGCTGCAGCGTAATTTGCTCACTACTCGCAAGGAGGTGGCAGAGCTGACACGAAGGGAAAGGCGTGGTATTGGACCAGTCTTAAAGGATTATAAGTTAGCAAAAACGAAGTTGGCAGATGTTGAAAACAAGTTGAAATCGGCAAAGCAAACGAGCGGGCATCTTTCATTTGAAAATGCGAGACAGGAGCGAGAATTAAAGGGACGTGACAGGCAGATCAAAATGCTGACAACAAGGGTAGAACAACAGCAAAAAAGGGATGAATCCAAGTTACAAATGAGAATACAAAAGGAGGTGGGTGACGTGGAAAAGAAGGCGGTGGTTAAGAGAGAGAAACTGAACGCAAAGTTGGTGATGTTAGAAACCGAGTTGAAGGATGTACATAAAGAACGAGGTCGATTGAGTGAGCAATTGGTAGGGATAGAATTAAAGTTACAGGAGCAGCAAAGAGAGACAGGCGACCTGTGTGGAAAACTGAAGGAGAGTGTAATCGAACGAGATGGACTGCAAAAACAACTGGAAGAAACTGTTGCCCAATCGGAACGTCTGAAGATGGAACTTGGAGACTGGAAACAAAAGACTGGGAATTTTGAGAAAGATAGTGAGAAGTTGTCAGTAGAGCTGACTGGTGTGACGGCGGCCCTGGAGTCGGCTTATACCGAGAAAGATGAGGTAACTGTAGAGATGCAGAGGGTTGGCGAGAAAGTGAAGGAAATGGAATTATTGATCATGCAAGCGAATGAACAGAAGACCGGACTTGAGAAGCTTATTGACGAGGAGAGATCGAAGTCGATGTCGATATTTACAGATGCTTCTAAGTGGGAAGCACGGGCAGGAAATGAGTCGTCGAAACGCGAGCAGGAAGCGAGGGAAAGAAAAACTGCTGAGAAAACTGTTCGACAACTGCAACAGCAATTGGACAACAGGACCATTGAGAATGGGCAGTTACTCGGTAATATTTCTGACTTGCAGTCGCAGGTTGAACGACTACAATTGCAAGTAGAGGAAGCAGTTAAGAAGTACGAAATCAAGTGCAAGGATCACAAAGTGAAGATAAATAATCTCCTTCAACGGATATCAGACAATGAGGCTGAAAAAGAATCTATGCGACATCATCACCGTGACGAGTGCGATGGCATCGAAGAAAAGATCTCCGTTCAAATGCAGGAGATAAATAATCTCCTTCAACGGATATCAGACAACGAGTCTGAAAAAGAATCTATGCAACACCAGCATCGTGACGAATGCGATGACATCGAAGCAAAGATGTCCGTTCAAATGCAAGATGAATTGGATCGCGTAACGAAGCAACTGCATACACGAATGGAAGAACGGGAAAGAGAGGAACGCAATCGATCAATTTCACTGGAGGAAGAACTTCGAATGACTAGAGATGAAGTTAGCAGGCTGCAAATGTTGTCAGAGCAGGCTTTACAACGAAGCGAGTCAGATGACGCTGAGTTGAAGATAGCGCTTGAAAAGAAAGAAAACGAGTTGCACGAACTACGCGAACAACATGTCATTCTACAGTCATCTCTTGAGATGAAAGAGGGTAAACTACGTCAACAAGATTCGTTGAAAAAAGATGTCTATGAGCTATCTTTACAATTGGAGCAGTCGCACAAAATCGCAGAAGAAGAGCGTCAAAAGAGGATACAAGCGCAAGAGTGCGAGAAACGGGAAGCAGAGTCTGGAAACGGGCAGATGGTTGATGTGGCGGTTGTACAGGAACTTGAGCGACGAGTTCATGACTCCGAGAACGCGATGGAAAGTGCGCAGCTTGAGAATAGGCGACTGCTACACGAGGATATCACATGGAAGACAGAGTTGAAGAATATGGTGAGTGTGGCGAAACAGCGCGATGAACGGATCGCGGAACTAGAGAATACAATTGTTGATTGGAAATCTGGGAATGGCAAAATTGCGAAATTAAACGAACGAATAGAGAGACGCGATTCAGAAATTCACGCGCTCATGATGGACGTGGAACGATCCCGTAAAGTGGTGACTACACAGAACCCAAACCTGTTAGAAAAAGATTTGCTACGGATGGCGGAGATTGAGTCAGAGAATATAACGCTGAGAGCGGAGAAACAGGGGTTGGTGTCCAAATTGGAGAAATTGCAGAAGATGGAAGCTCAAGCGAAGAAGTACGTTCTTCGTCTGAAAGAGCGAATAAAGAGCAATGATATTCAAAAAGTTGACCGTGCCATACAGTTGAAGAAAAGCATGTTGGACGACTTGATGGTTGGCATGCCAACTCCATCGAAGGGCACTCCTTCTGATTCTCGTAATCAACTGTCGAGACTGGTAAGTTCCAAGGATGAGTTGCAAAGATGAGTTGTAAGCTGTACCGAGTAAAGCGTATAGTTGTTAAAGCGCAGCAATAAAGTCGGGCCACGGTGCCCGTGCCGCGATGACGAATGGCGATGATATCTACAGCGTAAAGGTGGAGAGCCATAGATTGTGGTGATGTTATTGTTGAACGGAACGAACGTCGTCTATAACCGGATGACATAACATACGAAAAAGGATTGAATAAACATAGACGTTAACCGATAGTGGCATTAAATGGAAACAGAAAATTTTTCTGTTTGTTTCCAAGAAATGGAAAATAATTATTTCCATTTCGCGGAACACGTGTAACGGAAAAGTATGTTTGTCTATGCACTGTCATTGTCAGCTACATTAGATCGGGCCCCTAATTCACACCTCAAACTCCTATCCTACCATATGGTCCAGTATTTCACCTTCTCCCACACTGATCGTGGAATTTCCCTAAAAAAATACTCTTTTTGGTTGAAACAAAAGTGTATTTTTAAATATTTAAAAATTATTTTTAAATACCTTCATTCCCAGTAGTTTCGGTCACATTGTTTTTTTAAAAAAACAATGTGACCGAAACTACTGGGAATGAAGGCATGGTAAATATATTCTATTATACTGGCTCTGAAATATTTAACGTATGTACGTAATATATTTTTAGACCTTCATTTATCGATAAATTTTAATGAGATAGTGGTTTCCGTTTAAAAAAAACACTTTTGTACTTGAATAATGTTAGAATTAAGAGATAGTTTTAAATGCAAGAGGCAACCTGGCCCTACAAAAGCTTTTTCGTGCTGTGAAGTCAAATCACATCCGATTTTGATAAAACCAAGATGTATAGAACCATATGTGCTTGTCAATTATCGTCAGGAATTTTCAGAATAAAGGATGAAGTGGTTCGTCCGTTAGAGCGAAAATGGTCAGTTTCATGTGGAGCCAAATGTGGTTGTTATCTGGATAAAAAAAGGCACTGGAAACAGGATTCCTGTTTCCCGCACCACGTGTAAAGCTTTTATTTCAAGGAGCCAATAGGGTAATGTTTTGTGTACGCCCTGTACAGTCCGGAATGTGGCATCGCGGGTTACCGTGAAGTGAACAAAATCGTGACTTGTGTACAGTAAGTGCATCACAATGAGCGAAAAAGATCGTGAAGGTTTAGCTTTCTGTTAATTCGCTCATCATGAGAGGATGTGGAGGAGAGAAACGCTTAAGTTTATTATATATTCTTGTTCCGGCTTCTGGATTGGTATTTATACCAACAAGAAGTGGAGGTGAGCTCGGTGACGAGCGGATGGGTGGATTGGAACACGAGTGTACCTGTCTAGGCACTGGCAAATGGTGATGGGGGGTTTGGACGGAAGACTTGGCGGAGAACTTTGTTGTAAAAGGCACTGACACTCCCCTATTCTCCGTTAGGTCTTCAGGGATAATGTTTGTACTCGGCGGCGGTGGGCGTATCATACAAAGCTCTGTGAGTTCCTTGTGGCGTGTGGCGCCCAGTGACTTCGTTAGTATGTCTGTCTG
>JAULBU010058282.1:0-11885 GCA_032358235.1 Odonthalia washingtoniensis | reverse complement strand
AATATATAACAATATCCTTTTTTTGTACAAATATTTCACCATCGACTGCATGTTCTTCAACATTGGAAGCATGCAATGAACGGAAACTTTACGTTTCCACATTGATGAAATGATGATACAACAAAAAAACGCCTGGAAAATGCTTTTCTCATCTGTACTTAGTTATTACAGGAATGGTCAAGAAAGATGTCACCATTTCAATTTAAGAAAAACGTACCGACGTCCAGTCTACTAAAGTATCTGTATCGCCGCTCCAGGGAATTGCATTTGAAATTATAAATGCGCTGACGAGAGTTATCGAGTGAGTAAACTTATTGATGATATGGTATGGTTGCATTTGAAAATGCATAAAACTCGACCGTTGAGAAGAAGATAGTATTATAAGCGTGATTGTTTACACATATACCGGGTACTGATATACGAAGGATATTGAAATGAAGGCAGGTACGGCATGTGAATTCTGAGTCTGACTCGGAAATCTGTGACGGTGTGATTGATTGTAAACATGGTAACATATGTACATTATGGATTCAAATGTAGTTTATTACAAAGAAAGTGAGCCCTGCTTGTAATTTTGGTAATATAGAAATAGATGATGTCCTGGTTGGGAGAGGGTTCCGCTAATAATTTGAAAGGGAGAGGTGCTTTATGGGATGAGAGGAAATGGGCAAGAGGGAATTGATTGGAAATGGTTTGGAGTTGTTAGGTTGATGATGGGTACACATTGGTGTCGAATGTTTACAGATGAAAAGGTGGAGAACGTGGTTTAATTTGTTATTCGATCTGATAACGTTTAAAAACTCTCAGGAGGGAGTCAAAGAATGAGATGTGGTTTGGAGGTGAAGAAGATTTCATGTGTGATGATGAAGCTGTAAATATAAAGGACGTGGAGGAAGAAGAAGTGCTTAATGGAACGTAATGGATATAGAGAAAGAAGAAAGATAGGAAGCAATCTATTTATTCTTCTTGTGATGAAGTCAAGTAGAGGTGAGGTGAAGTAACAATCATGCGTAAGTTTAAAGTTTTGAATGGAATTGTTTATGAAAACATATCGCACCTGAAGGCGTTGGTAAAGAAGGAGGTTTGCATTGGAGAGGAACAGAAAGTATCTTTACGTAGATTAAAAGGGGTAACAGAAGTACTATTACATGGTGCATGTGTCGTACACAGACAGTGACCCATTTCATGAATTTTATTATGGTATTCTCCGTGGTATGGGTGGCGAGGAAAGAACAGGGAACTGTGCGGAGTGACAATGGAGATTTTTCAACAGACCCAAACACAGACTGGCAGTCTGTGTTTGGATCTATTGACAAAATTTAGGCAAAAATAGTTGATATAAGTGGTAATGAAAAATCTGTAATTGATGAATTTAGAAAGAAATTACATCTGTACATGTGACATATAGAAAGGTCTGTGTTGCAATAGAAACGGATTGTAGATATTATGAGTATTGAAAATCAAGAAGAACCAGGGACAATATGCTTGGTTTTTATGGACTGAAAAATGAAACTAGAACCGGATCCCCACAGAGAGTTCACATCCAAGTTTTTTGATAAAAGAGGAATACCATGGCACGGTCCGAGTTTATTTATAGGAAAACTAAAATTGTGGCTGGATATGAGAAAGTTGTGTTCTGTTCGTAATGGAACGCAGGCGAAGTATAGTCATGGGATGTTCTTTTGTAGATCATATCATACAGAATGGTACTACGCAGGACTGAATTGAGACTGTCAGAATTTTTGAGGCATTAATGTGTAGAGTGAGAAAAGAGTTACCGAATTGCGTGAAAATCTGGATTGTTAGTGATAACGCTCATTGCTATAAGGTCACATAGATCTGAAGGAGAGGGAGTGATGGGAGTCCTCCGAAAAAACCTTCGTTCGTGGGAATGTGGAGAGAGAGAAGGAAAATTTGAATGTTGAAATTGTAATAAGAGGTATAGAAATGAAAAGACCATTTAGAGACATGTGAAGCACAAGTTGGATGAGAGAACATTGAGCGGTGGGTTGGTCATGGCATCAGATGATATATATATATATGAAATGGGGTATTGGAATATATACCAAAGCAGAGCCAAATAAGATGTTGTGAGATGTGATACTTTTGACAAATGGCTCTGATTATATTTATATGGTGGTTGGGCATGTAAGCCAAAACGGGGGAGACAATGGGAAAATAATCTTCAGTTGCATGCGCAAGAAATAAGAGAGTGTTTGACAATGGAAAAGTTGATCCGGGAAGGGAAATTAGTGCAGAAATGGCGAGGGATGCAATCCGCATACGTCACCTTCAGCAGTATATTTTCACGGCAGTGCAACAGATAACTGGGAAAACTTCACAAATTTTCAGGCTACAGAAGATCAAGAATCGGAAGGATGCTGAAGAAAGAGTTGGGAATAGAATCATAGTGGTGGTGACTGATGGTTGTACGGAAGGTCAAATTGGTGCTGCGAAAGGAAGGAAAGAAAAGGATCGCTGAAAAGTGTGGCTGTCCCGAATTGATTTTTATTGCAGACAAATGTGGTTGTTAGGTCCGATGGGAGATTGGAGGTAATGGAATTGATACGGATCCTGTTGCTTCTAATGATGAAGTGGGAGGCACTGAAGCCGATACTGGTACAGTTGTTGGTAGTAGTGGTGGGATGAGATGCAATGAACTTGTAAATATTACATTTGCTCATAGTGGAAGACAGGGAAGCGGTGGAATAACTACTAGTTACTGAACCACTGGTAGTGGTGCAGTACCCACACACCCAAGTTATGATATTGAATATGAGAAAAAAGTTATGCCCCTTGACATAAGCACTGAAAATGTTGAAACGGTGGCGGGTGAGCGCCCGTGCAGTCGTAGAGTGATGCGGAAGTTGTATGATGATGTCATATTGCAGTTTGTTACGAATGTGCCGGACATACACCACGTATGGTTGTGGGTGAAATTATTTGAAACATTTCTCTCAATAGTAACGCACTCACGCCTGACTTCCCGATAAAAACGAAAATTATAAATACGGTGGGAAATTTGAAAAGAAAGGTTAAGGTACTTCTTTGAAATGGGAGCAAGTATTTGAGGAACATAAGTGGATCAGATGGGACAGTATAGATCCAGTGGCGTAAGTTTCGTCGTTATGACATGTAAATAACGATATTTTATTACGATAAAATTAAAACCAGATTTCCTTATTGCAGCATAGTCCATTTTCATCCTGGTAGTAGTGACTGTAACGTATGAAATTTTCCAACAATAAATACATCGTTAGGCATATTTTATATTAACCGACAGTGGCATTGCGTGGGTGACGATTCAGGGGTGGTGATGTCATGTTCCCGGCAATGACGATTATGGGAGGGGACGTTCGTCTTATAAATTTATTACCGGTGAAATGAATGAATTAATTATATTCACATTGATAATAAAGAAATTTGTGAAAATGTTCCCACAGTTGCAACAGCTGCTTTTGTGGCTGTTAGTGAAAGAATTGCATTGAAAGGAAAACAATGTTCTAGTCCAAGTCAAATTACTGTTCATGATATATGTACTTATCATAGGACTAGGAATGTCAGATGTCGTGGTAGCCAGTTGGATGATTGGTAGAGCTATATGAAGAGGTTGTGGCGGCGGTCGGTGGTCGATATATGATTGGTCAATTGATGTGAGAGAAGAAAGGGATTTGTACAGCGGCTTTAGAACGGGAGGAATGAATGAGGCGAAGAGACTTATTGCCAGCAAGGTGCCTCCTGTTTGTTGTGTGGACGGATTGACACAAAATACCGCAGAGTTATTGTGGGTGATAATAATAATTATGTCATACTATTTGTGGAGGAAGTATGAAGTTCGGCACATGGTGTTGAGGTTGTGGAGTATGAAGCATTCATCACAAAAAGGTGCGATAAAAGCGGTTCTCTCTGTTCGTGATATGGATGGTTTCTAAAATAATACCACAGAGGTGTTTTAGGTGATATTGAGAATTATGTCATACTGGTAGTGGAGGAAGTATGGCGTTTTGCACGTGGAGTTGAGGTTGTGGGGTAGGAAGAAATAAATACACACAGATAAGATAATATAATTTTTCACATCGCTCCAAAAAGGGATTGTTTACAAGAAGAAGTGCGTTCGGTTTTGGCCGACACACCCTTTCTGGAATGAATACAGAAACTATAACAATCGTCTAATAATATTTTCCGAGCAGTACAACGTGTACAACTGCAACGTCATTGTGTCGTGTATGGCCTGGTGCACCGGTATATGATAACGGCGGCCTTCTGAAAATATTTCGCACGTTTTCGAGTTCTGTTCTAAATCATCTCCTCCCTCGAACCATTCCAAGGTTTTGTTTGTCAAATTTTCATCTTCTTTGTTCACGCACAGTCTGATGTTTCGCTAAAATCACCCAACCACCGTAACTGTCTCTTTACGCACTCCGCAACTACGGTACAGAAGAAAAACAAGGATGTTGAACAGAGCCACACTCAAAAAAGATAAAAATGTTGGCGTCTCCTTTTTTCTCGCAATCCACACCATCTTCATAAATATATTTGTCTCTATCTTCTCCATTGCACCCGTACGACCCTGTTCTCCTTGCGCATAACCACAAACTAGTGCATGAAACCTCACCGATTTCCTCATCTGTATCATTTACGAATCCTAAGAACACGTTGTTGCATCATCTCCAACATAATAATTTAAAACTTACCGCATACATTCAACCTCTCAGTCCTATGCCTTCTCAATATGACCGTAATTCTACTGCCCCTAGCACCAATTCCTCCACCTTGTCTTGTGACAGTACGCATAAATAATGGCTAATACAATAATTATGACAACAAAAATAATAATAATGAACATGATGAATCATATGTTTTATCAGCATTTATTAGTTTTTTAGATGTTGTAATTTAACATATTTTATTTTCCATTGCAAATAGTCAACTAAGGAAAGAACATAGTCACAGATACAACAAATGAGGGGATTTAAGTGCCATATGGTGGCGGGGTCTGCCATCAATTGTATATGATTATATTAAAAATGGCTATTACAATAATTATGACAATAATAGTAATGAACATGACGATTCAAATGTTTTACAGCAACTACTGATTCTTCCACACGTAGTAGTTTATCAGAAGCTGCTTTCACTTCAAAACATTCAATTTGTAGAAGTAGTTTATACTATTATATTACTGTTTGACAATCACGGCCTGTATCAAGTGATAATCTAAATTACACAAATAAAAACAGAGAATGAAGCAATGCGCTCCCAAAACATACATAATGGCTCTACTTTACCTCAGTATCAAAATGCCAACAGAAATACATTAAGCACAATCAATACAAACAGTATTCTCATTACTTGTATAATTTTACAAACATAACACGCTTGCTGGGAAAAGTACCCGCTTGTCGCTATTAACGATGTTTCCTTTCTTTCAAAAATCCCGAACATTCACATCATGAAACCATGACATCGTTCCACACCATCTCCAAGATCCGAAACTTGTAACAAACATCCCTCCCTTCCTCATTTCCAAACCACCACTTTTCACCCATACAAACACCAGTAGTACTTGTAAAATTAATCCCACATTTCCCATACTTCAATATACCATTCAACACATCACACACTAACATGCCTCCAAGCCTACATCCGTACCATCAATTCCATTGGGGTTTTACTCAGTTCCTCAATCTTTTCAACTTAACCATTTACACCTTGCGCGCGCCTGAAACGGATGCTGCATAGGCATTACTTTCCTTTTACACGCAACAACATCCCTGTCCTTCACCAGTTTATTAAAAATGTCATCAAAGAACGATGTACACAACGCCTTCTCCATTTCCTCAATTACATCCAAACCGGCCAACACACGAACAAAATACCCATCATCATTACTATATCTTCTAAACATTTGTGTTCCATACAGACACCTACACCCCCATTGCCCGACCTGGAGCTAAAGTCACTGATGCGTGAAACGTATTGTTTGTAACTTTCCTGATCCCCCTCAGGCGTTCAGGGCCATGGAATAAGATTATTAAAGCGGTTCGAGTATTAGTTGTAACCACACTGTCCAGTTTTCTGTTTCTTCTCTATTCCTCGGTTTTCCATTTACTTTCTACAATTTCCTCGATGTTGATATCTTCTCGACTACGCATATCACGGCCGCTGTATTTCTCACATTTCTTCATAATTGAAGTAATGGGATCGCCCAACACAACAGGAACAGCACCGGAGTATGACAGGGAATGATAGAACTCCAATTACGACCGCAGATCATCTTCGTCATCCCAAGCCTATTCGCCTACCAACATTGTACTAATTCTTCCCCTAACAGAATTAATATTCCCTTTTTCCACTTTCAAAACGGATGACGAAACAGTACCTGATTGTATTTTGAGTACTCCAAATCTGGTCTTTCTTTTCCTTCCGTTGAGAGCTGTTGGTATCTGTACAACTACCACTTTCGACTCCAACCGCTCTCTGAAGGCGGAACATCCAATTTGATGCCGCTGCCACTACCCCTACCACTACTGTTTCCACTCTCAAACTCGCTCTCAAACTCGCTATCGCCATCGCTCTCACTGTAGGCTTCACGGGTCAAGTCAATGACTGGGACTTCCTTTTTAACATATTACTTTTCCTTATTCACACAACCAGATCCAGACACACAAAAAATCAATCTTTCTTCACATCGCTTTTTCGCATTTCCATCCTATAAAAAAGTTATTTTCAGTTTAGTTTGTATTTGTAGCTTACCGCGTGTTACAATTGTCGCTATATTTATCCATGAGATGGCAGACAGGTTCGGGTTAGAACATAATGAAATGTTGTAGAGAACAGTTCCCAATGATTATAAATCGTTTCGAAGAGATTTTTCCAAATGACAATTTGCGTCCGATTTTGCTTGTGATATGAGCAACGTCTTTGCTCTTTCCACGAGAAAGAGCGCAAAATGTAATGTTACTGAGACATTGGGTAGGGAAAACTGCCACCCACAATACTCATAACCCCTCAGCACCTCCTTTGTATGTAAGGGGTTCACGTTTTGTACTTCGTTCAATGTCCTGTCATGCCAGGAAGCACCATCTCAATAATGTTTTTATGAGTACAGCGCACACACCATGTCAGTACAGTGTCAATGTTTAGGCTGCACATTGTGACAGAAATGTATTTGGAAAACTGCCTGTTAAGCCACTCTGTGACGTAACGAACGTCACAAAAACAGCACTATAACATCATAAAAAGAAGGAAAGGGTAGATAGTATCCACAATTTCTTTCTTTTTCAATTCATTTTCCGATTAGAAGATGGCTTTTATGTATGGAGCCTACACGCACTGTAAACAACGAAAAATTGGTCTAAAGTTGCCTCTTGCATTTAAAACCATCTCTTAACACAAAGCATAGTCGAAAGTAATATGTAAGGTCCGAAACTATTGTGATGTGCATAGATTCGAATCTGTTAGTGGGTGTATTTGTACCCCTTTTAAAGTGCCAATACTGTGGTATGACAAGATCTGTGAGGGAACGATCATCGAGTCAGATGAGTTCCCTCAAATGAACATTTTAATACTATTGAAGTGGCGGGAGAAGGAACGTGGAACGTGTCACATAAGAATGTACGTGATACATGTGGGGAGTATATGAGAGAAAGTCTCACAGAGAAAAAGATGAAGAGACTTGAAAAGAAGAAGGGAAATGATAATAAAGAACAGTAGGGGAAAAATGGGACAATAAATAAATCCGGGGGAAGCAGAGAGCGTCCATGACTTTAAGAAAAAGCCTCACACTCTCCCGTATTTGAAATTATCCGGATTTTTGGTAGGTAGAGTGAAGAAGGAGTGAAGGCATTAAGTGGAAAGTTTTGTTTGGTGGGGAGTAGTGGCTTGGTAAGAATTCATGGTTAGGTTGAGAGAGTGTGATATAATTATGAGCATAGTTAATGGACCATACAAGAGATGCAGTGGGACAGGCAAAGTCCTTAAAGGTGTATTTAGTTTTGAGATGTCGGAAGAAATTGTCAATATCCTGGGTGGTGGGAGCAGTGAAGAGAAAGTTGTCAATTGTGACAGATTTGATGATGAAACCAGTTTTGTGGTTTTGTAGTATATGAAAGGGTTGAATTCAGATTATTTGTAATAATCGGAGGGAGGTGGGTTAGTCCCGTCAGGTAAATATTGTAGGCCAGTTTTGAGACGTATACGTTCATGAGAAGAATGCCGAATGCGGATTCAGGAAATGCGTATGTGCCTTCAGAAAGTGGCATTTGACGTACACAAACAGTTTGTTTTGGATTGAAGTTTTCATTTGTAAATTCCAAGGAGATATAAAAATGTCTTATGTATTGACCATGGTGACAGGAATGGGAAAATAAAATTCGGGATGAAGTTTTTCCTGCAGCATAATCACTTGTATGGTCAGGATTACAATGGAGTTTTGGAGCCATGAAGTCACAGCGTATGGAGAAACTGACGGGTTTGTATTTTTGTTATAGATTTGAGAGAAGGGAAGGAGTTTCATTCTTTGGATGGTCTGGTTAGAATTGAGTAGGTAGATTTCGTTATCGTTTACTTCAATATATTAAGAGATAGTTTCAAAGTTATGAATGACGGTATTACCGGCGTTGACTTCGAGAGAGTCATGATCTGCCACTGTCCGATGAACCAGATTTTGGTGGATGTGTCGAATGATGATACATGGCTTAATTGGGGTGTCAGGTATGATGAAAGAAGAGACAATTGATTTAGGAAGATATTAAATTATGACACTGTTGAAAGCAGAGACGGGCCATGATTGAAATGGTCGAAAGTATAGTTTAAATTTTCAACTTGCGCTTTGATTTTAAGCGTGTCGGACTCACATTATATGGTAAGTAGTCAGGGTCTTAGATTGTGTGGATCTAGTTCAGGGATGGCGGGATCATATATGGAAATTTAGGTTTGTTTGTTATTAACATTGTTCATGATATTCATAAAATAGTGATAAATAAGGAGGTATGAGTTTAGTCGTGAAATATTTTACAGGAAATATTATGTAGAAATAATATATTAGATCGATCGTTATTATGCGTAGTTTTGGAACCCAAAACGGAGAACCTAAGGTGGCATCAGCAGGAGTCGAAACTGCGACCTCAGTGGTATGGGCCCATAGCGTGTGGTGTAACAAGATCGACGAGGGAAAGATCATCGAGTCGGATGAGTTCCCTTTGTCGGACCTTCTTTCATACACTCCTCACAAGTATTACATGCACTATAATGTGACACGTTACACGTTGCTACTCCCTTCATTTCAAATAGTATTAAAGTGTCCGTGTGAGTGATCTCAACCAACTCGATGAAGATTATATCATCGATCTTGTCACAACACAGGTTAACAGATTATGGACCTACTTTGACACTGCTGCTAAACAACCAACACAATAATTACGAAACTATTTCTATTATCAACCTGCATTATACTACCTGCAACCCATTGCACGAACAAACACCTACAACCTTCTTTTCCTTACTAAGGAAAAGAAAGTGGTATCTGTTTACTATAAAATATGAGTAGCACTAATATTTTATGTATATCATGAACAATATGAATCACTCACAAACAACTATTCCTATACATCATCCAAACATCTCCGAACTCGATCCGGATAATCTGAAGCCCTGGATACTAGCCATCAAGTGCGAATCTGATGCTCTTCAGATCAAAGCATAGGTTGAAAATACACACTAAAATTTCGACCTTATCCACCATCGCTCTGTTTTGACACTCACCAGGGTAATAATTTCTGCCCTACCGAAAATAATCGCATCATCAGTATCTATACCAGACACCCCAATCAATCCATGCCTCGAGCCCAACAAAAATTAGAGCGACGGACAGAGGAAAATCACGACTCCCTCGAGAATAAAGCCGGTAATACAACCATAAAACTCTGAAACTACGTTAGAATATATCGAGGCACGCAAAAAGATCAGAGGCCTCATGCTTACCACACGATACACCGATATAGAAACAGAACAAATATCCATCAAGTTAATTATAAAAGGTATGAGTAATGATTCTACCTACCATCATAATATGTCGAATCACATACGATTCGATGCGTTCGGAGTTCGAGAAAAGGAACGACCGAGATGGGGAAACAGGGATAACGGGCACGGGGAGAAAGACGAGGGTCATGGTGTGATGAACGTTGCGAGGAGACGAATGAGATGGGGAAAAAGGGACGACTGGCGTAGGGAGAAAGAAGAGGGTGACCATTAGGATGATGAACGCTGAAAAGAGACGATAACAGGAAATTGGAAGATAAGGGTAACAGGAGTAAAAAGAAAGGAGGGTAACAGGGTAAAAAGAAAATCATTCAGACGTGTAAAACACAACTAGGTCAACAAATCATACAGTTATTTATTGCCTACAGTTCTTCCGGTATACAGAAGAGAGAGACGTACACCTACTGTAGCTTACAGCACCCACGATAGAAATCAAAGACACTGCAACACACGAAAAAGGGACGATAAATAATTTATTATTTATCCAACGTGAAAGAAAATACCGGACACATTTATATCTCAGACCGGTACTATTAATAGAGAGAAATAATCCGAACAAACTTCAACTTACTATTTTGCACTTAATATCAAGTGAAACATAATTCGACCTAAATATTACACGTGGGCCAAAATAGCACTATTAATCATTAATAGTATAAATACCGTATTGCGAAGCAGAGAACCAAAAATAAAAAATGATAGATTGATTACGAAACAAACAGAACCACTCGAAAGTGGCATCTCACAACATTGGTTCAAAGTCAGTCCAATAGCTACTAAAGAAGGGAGACCGGACACCACCATCACGCGCTAAGTCAACCAACCACGACGTTAGAAGCATATTGTTTCTTTCGAGCATAACGCAAAAGACGACAATCCGACTGCGATTAGAGTCGGAAAGAGGTACCAGTTACCTCCGATCAATAAGAGCGTAAAAGTCCTTAACCGGACCAGATCTATTGATCGAATGCTGCAAGTACGGTACTGCAGTTCCATTAGAACATTAACCAAAGTAACATCCCATCCTCAAACGATATTGGCCATAAATTTCACGATTTACTTTCCCCGCCTTCGGCTACCAGAAATTAGACATAATATCCCCCCTGGTTAATCAATATCCCACGCTCTATTCAATTATTAGGAACCATGATCCACTCCATCGAACACAACTCCATGAATACTTCAACTCTCCCATCTTTTCACCGCTCTTAAACCAAACGTCGATATCCAAGAACACCCAACAGCCGCCGTCTACAAAGTGACAAATTCTGCAGCTTTCATGCATACAAGTTTTGCCGATCCTTTAATCACAATGACTCCGAATGCCGTGATCCGGCCAACACTCTACGCACTAAATTTCACAAATCACAACAATTATATTCCACAAAAACCCAACTCCCTCGTCTTTCTAATAAGAAAACCTCTGCCTCTTCCTCAGCCCACAGCCGAATAATCCATGAATTCGTATCAAAATTACACTATCTTCACACTTTATCACGTCTGACGGCGCTCGTTCGATCCAATCGGATGACGACTACACGTTAGATAAGTTACTTCTCAACCGCGGAGCAAATACCACACACTATCCAATATACGGCCCTTCCATGCTGTTGCTAACGACTCCCCAATAATCCATCACTGCCACCAACGACCTCATCTTCACACTCCGGTCCCCTCAACATACCCACACCATCGGAACTATCCACAATCAGGTCATTACTCCCCTGAAATATTGGATACTCTCCTTTCTGTTCATTCAATTGTAGTACCCCACCCGTAGCGGATTGGGGGTACCGGTAGTAGGAGGTCGAGGGGGCAGAGGCCTAGGGAAAGGATCCCTT
>JAULBU010058271.1:0-11885 GCA_032358235.1 Odonthalia washingtoniensis | reverse complement strand
TAGTGGTGCCATACCTCTTTCCCGTACTGCCTGCCGCCGAACCATGCCTGTTCTGCCAACTCACCAAGCCGGAGCCAGTACAGCCCATTCTGATCCAATCCACGAGCCTTTACCGGCTCACGTAGCAGGCACTCAACCCCATTGGGTGCGTTGCGTATGGCCGCGCATGCCAGTTCCCGCTGCTGCTCTCCGGCGAGGATGATCGACCTTGCGGAATATCTGGCCGCTTTGTCTATTGCAGGGTTTGCCATTTCTTTTAGTAGGTCAGTTGATTGATTAAATTGAAATCAGTCAATTTTAGTTCCGGTGTTATGCATCACGTGTGCCGTAGAACTTACGTTGGGGGTCTCGGTGTCCGGCACCCACCCGATCAACTCCTGAAACGTGATCGTGTTGCTGCCCATGAAAAACTTCTTCCCCTCTTTGCGGACGATGCAGTAATGCTCGCCGCCGTCTTTGTCGATCCCGATGAATTTGAACCCGTCTTCGTTTCGAATCTGCCCGAGCGGGACAACCTTCGACGGCCCGCAGTAGTTCTTGCTCATCAGCTCATGCGGCATTTTCATTTCCGTATCCTTTCTTTTCAAAAGTCGGCGCTGGCGAGACGGCACCCCCAACCCGGCGCTCAACCTCGCTCCCTTCGGTCGCTGGACCCTGCGGCGATAAGGCCGCCGCAGTGCCGGTTAGCTCTACGTTGGGCATCGCGTCTCTCTTCATCGCCGCATCAACGGCTGTGTCCATCTTCTCAGCGAAGAGTGTTTGCCAAAATCGGCCATCCCATGACCGCACTTCCCATCGCGGCCAACGCTGCGATCCTTGCGGAACGTCGGAGCCGCCGCGCAGCCAGCGATACCTGGCGGCATCAGCGCGCCAGTCCGCAATCTCTAGGCTGGTTGTGCAGGGGGTATCGCATAGCGACTGGCACGGTTCGCCGCCTATCGGGCATTCATCAGGTCTGTGCATTTCGTTCCTTTCCGGGCGCAATGCCCAACTAATCATTCCAGCGGACGGCTACGCCGCTCGCTGAATTTAGACGTTGGGCCTCACCAGTGTCCGCGTCACCTCAAACACTCGCACAGGGCCATCCTGCTCGTATTGCGCCGCGTAGTTCATGGCTTCGCGCAGCGCGTCGTCGCGCGGCCCGCTGGCACTCGCTACCATGTTGTCGCCCTGCCATACCTCGAACTCGAACGGAAAGAACCTCTCCTGCGCGGCCTCCGTCTTCATTACCTCGGCAAACATTTGGCCGATGGAGATCGTCTCTTCTGGTGCGCGCCTGTCCAGCCGTTCAATCTCGGCGATCAGTAGCGCCGCAGCACGCACCAGGTCGCGGCGCGGATTCTTCGGCTTCCACCACGCCCGAGACCACGATCTCGGCCAGTTGTAGCCAGGCTGCAAGCGCACATAATCGATCTGCTCCGGAGACCAACCGCCAGTGCACACTTCGGCGTATGCGGCGGCCATGCTGGCGTAACAGCACGCCGCCAGCGCCATTGACCCGTCTGCGTGTTGGTCGTCGTGTTCTTCCGTCCAGCCCTCGGCCTCAATCTGCCGCTGGCGTTCTGCCAGCACGTCGTCTGTAGCCTTGCTCATGCTTTGTCTCCCTGTTCAAAAGTCGGCGCTGGTGACACGCCGCCGAACTAATCAATCAACCCGGACGTGCCGATAATGCCGGCACGCCGGTTATTTCAGCCGTTGGGCGTCGTTGGCATGAATGACAGGTCGAGAAAGCACTCGCCGAATTTGAGCGCAATCGTATAAACCAGCCGACCATGCAGCCGAACTTCCGGCGTCCCGACTTCCTTGAATGCGTAATAGCTCGTGATCGATTCCACGACCTTCTGCGGCTCGACCGGATCAGGATGCCAAGGCACGCAAACAAGATCAAAGTCACGCGCAAGGCTGCCATGCACTGCCAGCGCCCATCCCTTTGTTCTGCACATCTCAGCAAGCTGCGGGTACAGGCATGCTGCGTAAATTGGCGCGTTGTTCGCTGCTTTCATTTCTTTCTCCGTGGTCACTCGCCGCCCAACCCGTCAGTGCAGGCGACCTGCCGCGATAAGGCCGCGTCAGTCGCCTGACTTTTTGCGTTAGAGCGCTCTCTGATCACAAGCGCACAGTGCGCCGGATCGTATGGTTGATCGTCCCGCTTCACCCTGTAAAACTTCTTGTAGTGCTGCTGCATTTGGTTACAGACCGTTGCGCACGCTTCGCGCTCTTGGTGGCGCGTCATCTCGATCAAGATGCGCAGCGCCCCTTGCAGCCTGCTCAAGTCCGCTCCTGCTGGCGCATTCACCAGGAAGGCCATGTCCTGCGCCAGTCCTGCGAGTGTCGGCATTTCTCTTTTCTGTGGCATCGTATTCTCCTTAAAATGCGTTCTAACTAATCAATCAACCCGGACGTGCCGATAATGCCGGCACGCCGGTTATTTCAAACGTTCGGCGTCATTGAATTTGCGTCGTGCGCCCGTCATGTCGAAGCACTTCGCCGTGCTCGCCAATTGTCACCAGCGCGTCGTCGTACTGGCGCAAGGCGCGTTTCACGGCGGTCTCAGCATTGTTGCGGTAGGCATCGTGTTCATCTTGCAGGCGCTTCAGTTTCGCCTTCCACTCGCGCTCAATGGCGTTCAGTCGGTCGCTGGCCGGCGGAGAGTAAAACGCCATGCCGTAGTTCTCGTGCCCGCCCTGCACGCTTTCGGCAAGCATTGCAACTTGCTCGCTTGTCAGCGCTAGTTCGCACTCTTCGGCCCCCAACGAAATGCACTCTTTCCAATAATCCAGTTCTGTCATGTCTTTCTCCGTAGTTACCAGACGCCGAACCAATCATTCCACCGGACCTGCGCAAAAATCCGCGCAGGCCGGTGAATTCAAACGTTACCCATCTTCGCCTCCAGCCACTCCCGCCGCTTTTCAGCAACTCCCTCAGTAGCAGCCGTGAAGCTGGCGCACTCCCTCGCGTACCGGGCGGACTTGTGCGCGCGACCTAGGGTTACTTCGCACTGCCCGAAGCCGATCACGGCCCAATCACGGCCAGCGGCTTGCAGGTTGAAGTTCTGGCAGTTTATGCAGAGGACTATCATGCCGCGTACTCTTGTTCCGCGCTTTCGCAAAACAGCCCGCAAGACGGCAGCGGTTCGCCTCTGTGCGCTTTCCCTTCCGGAAGTTCGCGGAGCGGGAACCGCTGCCCTTTAAATGGCCCTGATCTGTGGCGCAGGATGTAGGCGTTCTCGCCGTGCAGAGCCGCTACCTTTTCTTCTGCTTGAGCAAGCCGTTCAAACTGCGCAGGAAAGTCTTCGCGCACGGCGCGGAAGTAGCCCAATCCGCCTTTAACGCAACCGATGCAATTCGCGTTGTCGTAACCAAGTAAGTACATCGCCGGCAACGTTAGTCCTGCGCGCTCGACCATTGCCTTGCAATCTTCCTTGGTCAACCCGCGTTCGATCAGTGGAGCCACAACTGGACGGTCGGGCCAGTTGGTTTCAAAGTCGTCAAACCGCCATTGTTCTTCAGCCGTGTAGCCAAGCACCAGCACGTCGGCAGGCTGTTCAAACGTGCGCAGCAGGCCCCGTTTTATCCTTGTCGTGCAGGCCGCGCCCTTCGGCCCCTTGATGTACCCGACTGTCTCGAACACATTGATCGCGCTTGCGCCGTATTTCTCGTCTCTTAAATTTGTAATCGGCACACCAAACCACGCCTCGCAATCGGCAGCAAAACGCCTATTGTCTGGGTGTTCCTCTTCAATGTAGGCATTCAGGATCACGCACCTTTCCACTCCATACACCGCAAGAGCAATCTTCGTCGCCACAGCAGAGGCCGCGCCGCAGGAAAACTGGCAAACAATTCGATTATTCATTTTTCGCGCAGCCTTTTCATGGCTTCCAAAACGTGCGACGGGATAGGCTTTCTATCCTGCTGAGTTTCCTTCACAGCTTCAACTGCTGCCGTCCTTGCCGTGTAGGGCCGATGATGCGGAGGGTATTCATCTTCCCATCGCTCCCCGTTCAGCCACGATGCAGGATATGGTATGTACTCAATCTCCCCCCGATCCTTCCAAATTCTCGACCACTCGAAAAGCGCGGTCAGAATTTGATTGTGCAGCTTCGGGGTGATTTTGTCCCAAGCCTTGCGCGCATCCTTCTTTGCAACCCGCCTCGGGTACATTCCCCAGAAGTCGGAGAATTCGACTATCATGGATTCGGTTTGTGATTCCATCTCTACCAGCTTTAGCGGAGCCATTCCGTAGCCCCTAGTCCGGCAATCTGTAAATACTGGAATCGGGTTCAAGAACTCGACTCAAGTTCTCTCCCGTTTCTATGGCCTTCAGCACACGTTGCGTACGAAGAAAAACAGAACGGCGGAAACCCTTTCCGGCACCAGTAACGGAAGAATTCATTATCCAGTCACGAAACTTGATAATCATTGTGTCGTTCTCACGCTCAACAAGGCCAGAATAAAGCACCCTGTATAGCCGGTCTATTGACTCCTTTTCAACTCCGTTCAGCAGCGCAAGAACACACGCCCCAGCAAGTCCAGCATGAGATATTCCGCGCTTTTTCTGTGACCTGCACGATTGAACAAAACGAATTTCAGGCTCGTATTTTTTTGCAATTTCAGCCGTCCTGCTAAGAGAAGCTCTTTCTCCTTCGCGCACGTCAAGAACGGACACAATCGCCACGACATCCTTGTTTATCCATGCCTCGCCATTGATAGCGCAACAATCGGCAATCGACCTAGCTCTTAACCGGTCGATGTGCGGGGTTTTCTCAATCCCATGAACAACCAGCATCGTGACCGTTACTCCAGCCTCAATTACCGCCATGAGCCTGTGCTGCCCGTCAGCAAGTGACCCATCTTCAAAAAACCCAATCCCTTGATGAGTCAAAGCGTAATTTCCACGCTTCATATCGTCAGCGTATGACAACACCACGCGACGATTTACATTCCTATTGTTGGTGTTGTCTTTAAGCCACCGCTTTGCAATGATTGGCGTCACTTCGATTATTTCTGTTTTCATAACCTACCCCTCAAAGTTATCAGTTCTGGTGTTGGCATCTGGACTACGTTCATCCCTGAATCTCCACTTAGTCTTTAATCAATTGCAGCCGAGTGAGGTTGAGCGTTTGGGAAAGCTATCCCCATACCCGTAAGGGTAAGTTCAGCAGTCCCATTTTGCAGCGTCGGTCGGTCTCGCTGTATGGGGAATGAGTCGAACCAGAGGCGCTCATTCTCAGTCAGACTATCAACGACCCTTTGAGCCGTTCCACCGCGCTCTAACTGTTTCGCTTCCACGCTGCCGCTCGGTTTCGTCTGTGCGGCCCTACCAACGCAAGCCAGACCGTGTTTAGCCGAGACTCTTGCGCGGCTGGCCGTCAAAGAAAAACGCCCGAAGTGCTTAGGGAGGGCGGAGCCTTTGACAGAGGCAATCGGCGCTTGCAGCGACACAGCATTCCGATTACATCCGCCCTTCCTAAAAACTTCGGGCGCTTCGATATTGCATGTCGCTGATTCACTACAGCGCCGGTTGTCAAGGCCAGCAGTTGAAACACTACACGGATTCATTTTCTTTTGCAACTACTTTTTTTGTCACTCCAGAAA
Organism: Odonthalia washingtoniensis; assembly: GCA_032358235.1. Taxonomy (NCBI): domain Eukaryota; phylum Rhodophyta; class Florideophyceae; order Ceramiales; family Rhodomelaceae; genus Odonthalia; species Odonthalia washingtoniensis. The sequence goes on along the minus strand of JAULBU010058271.1, from coordinate 6,291 downwards.
GTGACAATTCCTTCGCCGCCTTCGCCGCCAGGTAATTCGCCACGGCAAGCCGGCGATTCGCGGCGATCTGGCGGAGCAAAGCCATGTCTTGAACTTTGTCCCATTGGCGGGCCTCTCGGTTTGTGGGCATGATTACTCCGGTTTTATAGGGATCAATAGTGACGTAAAACTATCCATCGTCACCCACATTTCACGTTAGCCATCACTATCCACGCGCCGTGGCGCGCTCCCATATGTTGTCCAACGTCTCTACCTGTTTCACGCTGGGCCGGCGACCATCGGCAATCTGCCGCTGCAACGAATCCACGAAGCCGCATTCCCAATCGGTCAGCTTCTCGCTGCGATTTTCGCAGTCCTCCAGCATCGTCACGTACTCGTCGGCCCAGGTTGTCATGGCATCCTCAGAAGGTGGTGGGTTGCGCGATACCGCGAATAACGGCCATGAAACCGCGCTGAAGGTCCGTGGCGCCGATACTGATCCAGCGCTGGTCAAGCGTCGGTGCCTCGCCGGGTTTCCAGGGCGGCGTGTTTGGCGTCGCGGTAGGGTGCAGCCTGAGCTTTGCAATGAACTCGCCACACACCTCGGCCAGCGCCTTGCCTTCGTTCATCAGCGCTACCTCGGCCTCATTCAGTTGGCGGTAGCCTGTCACTTTCGGTTGAATCATCGTTTCCATGTCGTTTCCTCGTCGTTGTGCCAGCTTTTGTGCGAGTGCTGGCTAACTCGTCGCTCCACGCGGACTGGCGCATGATGCCGCGCCAGCCGGTGAGCTAGGTTCGTTAGGGGACTTCCACTCTTTGAACGCACGGGCGTACTCACTTAGCCAAGGCTCAATGTTCCACGGGTGCGGAGGATCGCCACCACCGGATAGCGCCTCGCGCAATTGGCTCGAATACATAGCCAATTCGTCGGACAGAAGCTCCATTCGTTTTTTTATTCCTGGCTTCATGCTTCCCCCTATATTCTGAAATGCTCTACTTCGATATATTCGCCAAATGCGTATTCCGCCTTGGCGTGATCTTCAAGCATTTTCTTTGTCTCCGGAAACCCATCCGTAACCTCCGGAAGCCATCTCCCTCGCATTAGGATTAATCCAGAATGGCACGATCCTCCAGAATCAAAGAAACGGTACGCCACCCCTGTTATCCATTCATTTTTTTTCGGCTTATCAATGCGATTCCGCACCCACTCAGCCCCACCGAGTAGCGCCAGCTTGTCGCGCTGCGCCTCCGTCATGCGCAGGCTTACGGTAACGGTCGGCTGGCCTTCCGCTACCGGCTTGCGGCCCTGACCTCTTCCGGTTCCGCCGCGCTTGCTATTCATTTTCAACGGCATCCGCAAAGTCGGGGTATTCGTCGGCCAACTTCGCTAACTGTTCCGCATACACCGAAGACCCGGCTTGCTTGGGCGAATACTTCATCATCAGGTTAAAAGTGTTGGTGTATTCGGCCTTGAATTCGTCGTAAGACATTTCGTTCCCCTGTTGCGTTGTTTGATGTTCCTATTGTAGTGCGCAATCAAACAAAGTCAAGGGTTATTTTCACCAGTCCCCTAACTCGTCGCTCAAGCCGACCTGTCGCATAAAGCCGCGCCAGGCGGCTTAGCTAGGTCGTTAGGGGCTTCCGGCAGTGGCATCCAGTGGGTCGGCTGATCTTCCCGCGTTTCACGCACGCCGAACAACCTCTCCCTGTCGTGCGTCCAGTACGGCTTTGGCTTGGTGGCGTATCGCTCATCAGACCATCGGCCACAAACAACGCCGCGCCGTGGGCAGTACAGCAATATGTCGGCGTTCTTCGGCGCTGTCTCAATCGGTTGCCATTCCATCGTCAATCCTTTCCGGGGTTCTCGCCCCTAACTGTGCCTTCAACTCGGACGGCTTCGCCGCCGGTTAAGGCGGCGTTATGCCTCAATCTGTTTCAGAGCCTCAAACGCTTGCAACATCGCCACCACGTCGCCGCTCATCACGGCAGCGTCGGCGGCGCGCAAGTCCTGCTCGATGAAGGCCGCGCCGAACATTCCAGCCGGCCCGATCTCCTTGTAGTGGCCCAGCACTTCACGCACTCGGGCCATTTCCTTCGGTAGCGCATCTGCCAGTGTTTCCATGTCCTTCTCCTGTCAAGTCTTGAGGCATAACCCTACGGTCGACCCCGTTCGCTTCGCTCTCTGGACGCTGCGCCATCGGGCGTATTTTCGCTTGTCATTTCTTCACCTTGCGATCAGCCTTCAATTTTCCACCGGTCAGGGCTTCCGCAAGCGTCTGAACCTTCGCCGGCAGGGTGCCAGCTTTCAGCCATGCCCGCACCGACGCCTCGCTATAGTCAATGTTGTATGCAGTGAAAGAAATATTGTTGTCGTAGTGTTTGACGAGCTGCGCTGGTGTCATTTGTTCCGCTCCTGTTGAGATTTTCTGCCATGATACACACCCCGCAAAACTTTGCAACTATTTTTTAGTTCCTGCGAAATTTTGCTTGACAAGTTATTTTAGACGCGGATAATCCGCCTATCGACACAGCAAACAACGGAGGAAGAAATGAACGACAGCAACGACAGTGCCGGCTACAGCGACATGCTGACCGACCTCGGGTTTTTCATCGTGTCGATTGCCGCTTGCTGCGGCCTCGGCGCAGTCGTTTGGATGCTGCTGCTGTGAGTTACTTCGATCTCGCCGTCGCCCTCACCCGCGCCGAGGCCGCGCCGACGCTTGCAAAGATTGCCGCAGCAAAACCCGCCGCAGACCGTGACGATCCAGCCTACCACGAGGGTCGCCGGCTTAACCGAGAGGCCCAGGTTGAACAGGAAAAGTGGCGGGCTGAACAATGGAGGGATGAACCGTGAGCGAACACACTAAAGAGCCGTGGTTTTTCAACGAGTGGTCAGACGAACTTGTTCCTATTCGCACAAAATCCGGGAGGATTGTTTGCGATGTCGGATATGCGGACACTGATCAGATAAACACATTGAACGCCCTCCGCATCGTCGCTTGCGTGAATGCCTGCGCTGGAATACCAACCGGAATGCTTATCGCTGCTGGACAGTCTGCGGTAATTGCGCTCAGGCCGATTGACGAAGTTATCGCCGAGCGCGACGAGCTGCTGGCGGCGGCTGAGTTAGTGCTTGCATGGTACGAAGCAGAGGAAGATCACAGCAAGGAACCTGACTTTTACAAGCGCGTCGATATGTGCCGAGAGTCTGAAATAGCTATCCGCGCCGCCATCGCAAAGGTGAAGCAGCCATGAGCGCCCTATTCCGAATCCTGCTGGCGTGGAGCGAATTCGACCTCGCCATCGCCAAGGAGACCGGCCGCAACCCGGCGAACATCGAGCAACTGCAGAAGGATGTCGCCAAGTGGGAACACGCCCTACTCATGACGAGAATCAACGCATGACCACCGACGCCAAAGTATTCGCCGGTTGCTGCGTGGTCGGAATCTTTGCTCTCGGCATCGAGATCGGTAGCGAGGCAAAGCCGGTGATCTGCCCCGCCAAAGCCCCCGGCGAGCAGCTTATTTCCATAACCATTTCCGGCCCGATCACGGTGTGCACCTATGCCGCCCCTATCGGCCGCAGCCTTCGGAAGGTCAGAGCATGAAAACCCGTTCGCAAGATTGGACGCAAGAGCAAGTCGCGTTGCTGGTCGCAATGTACCCGACGCGCCCCATGCGCGACATCGCAGAGGCCACCGGCAGGACGGTGAACGCGATCTACGCCAAGGCGCAGTACATGAAGATTGCCCGCGAGAATCAAGCCAAATTCGGCAAGGCCAACGCTCCGGAAGGCCACAAGTTTCCGAAGGGCCACAAGCCTTGGAACGCCGGCAGGTCGCAATTCAAGGTCACATCCCGCGACCTGGTACTGGGCGAGTTCAAGCGCAACCCGGTACAGACCACGAAATCGCTTTCAGCCGCCACAGGCGTCCGCCGGTCCGGTTGCTGGACGATCTGCAACGGGCTGGTCAAGGCCGGGAAAGCGCACATTTCTGGCTGGCGTTGCGGAAAGGAAACCAACTGGAACAAGGAAGCCGAATACACCTTCGGGCCGGGCGAGTCCCTGCCTTGGACGCCGCGCCAGAACAAGGCCGAGGGCGACCCCTATGAAATCCAGCCGATCCCGCGCCCGCCTATCGGGCTTTGGGGTATCTGTTGGCCTACGATCAATCACGCCGGCCATGCTCCGGTAGATGGCGCTTGACAAATCATCCGTGAGTAATTATTCTTCTCTTGCCAATGCCGACACATTGACAGTGATGATGCCCCAATCTCATCACGTTTCGTACCAGAGAAATCTGGCGGTGTGTCGGCACCGGAGACGTGAGCAGATTGGGGCATTTGCGTTTCTGGTGGCCGGACTCCATCCGATAGCAAGGGCCGCTACCTGGCCGCGTGGAAGGAAATGGCAGACTTCACAAATCCGGGCACTGATCCACCGCCTATCAACCCGGTCCTCCAATGAGGGATAACGAGTACCTCCGCTATGTATCAACAGGAGGGAAAGAGGCGGAGGTTTGTCTAAACCAAGACAACTACACGAGGAAATAATGAGAACACTAACCGCAGCAACAAAGGTCTTTGCATCGGAGTATTCGGGAATCGGACCGAAGGAATTGGTTGAATGGACTGACGAACAGCTTGCAGATCGGTTGATCTATTCCAAGTCCGAAGGCATTGACGGCTGGACTCAGATTGGAACCGCAACCGTTACCGTGACGCTTTTCGAGAGCGAACAGGTTATCGCTTGCGCTGTCGAAACCCTGAAGGCCGAACTTCAAAAGACCCTTGCTGATGCCGAGGTAAAGGCGAACATGATCCGCGAGAAGATTCAGAACTTGCTTTGCTTGGAGAACAAGTCATGAGCGAACAATCAACAGCCCCGTTGCTTAATTTGTTCCAGCGCATCAACCAGGTCCGCACAAAGGTCGATTACGCGCAGAAGCTAAAGAACGTCGATGGCAAGTATAACGTGGTCACTCACGACCAAATAACCGCGCTCGTACGACAGCATATGATCGACGCCGGCATCGTCTGCTATCCCGAATTGATCGCTTCTGCCTCGCTCCCGAAGGAAGAGGGAAGCAAACAGTTCAGGTACGAGGCGACCTACGCTTTCCACTTCGTCAATATCGACGACCCTACCGACCGCATCACTGTGACTATCCAATCTCACGCGATGGATAACTCCGACAAGGCCCCCGGAAAGGCAATCAGCTACGCCAAGAAATACGCCGTTTTGAAGGTGTTCGAGATTGAAACCGGCGAGGATGAAGAAAGCCGATTCAAGGAAACCGAAACCTTTGATCTGCTGTCATGGTCTGAAAAGATCGACGCGGCTACCAGCAAAGACGTATTGCAGTACATCTATCTGGAAGCCAAGAAAGACGCCGTGCGCCTCAACGACGCCCCGGCCCTAAAGACACTCGGCCAGCACGTCAAGAAGGTACTTGAAACCAAGTACCCGGAGGCTGCGAAATGAGCGCCGACCAAGGGACACAAGAATGGTTGATGGAACGGTGCGGCAAGGTCACTGCCTCGCGCATGGCCGATGTCATGGCAACCATCAAGACCGGAGAATCTGCCAGCCGCGCAAACTACCGTGCCGAGCTTGTAGCTCAACGGCTCACCGGGCAACTGGAGGCCGGATTCACGAACGCGGCTATGCAGTGGGGGACAGAGCAGGAACCGTTCGCCCGCGCCAGTTACGAAATCATGCGCGGCGTGTTCGTTGAGGAAGTCGGCTTTGTCCCCCATCCTCAGATCATGATGGCCGGAGCTTCGCCAGATGGGCTTGTCGGTTCCGATGGAATGGTCGAAATCAAATGCCCAAATACCGCAACGCATATCGACTACTTACTTGGTAAGGTTGTGCCGTCAAAGTACAAGCCACAAATGGCGTGGCAGCTTGCTTGCACACATAGGCCGTGGTGTGACTTCGTTTCGTATGATCCGCGCCTTCCCGAAAGACATCAACTTTTCGTAGTACGGTATGAACCTGAAGCCGGGTATATCCAGGAGCTTGAAGCAGAAGTTTCCAAGTTCTTGGGTGAAGTTCAGGAAACACTTAACAAACTGGAGAATCTTTAATGGCTGAGAACTATGAGAACATGCTCCTAAAAACCGAAGAGGCTGCTGAGCTTTTAAGGCTCAAGCCGCAAACTCTTAGGAAGTGGGCTTGTACAGGTTATGGGCCGATAAAACCTATTAAAATCGGTTTTAGTCTTAGGTGGAAGCGTTCTGAAATTGAATATTTAATGAATGGAGAAGTAAATGGCTGACTATGACAACACAAACCGTGGCGTTCTGT
>JAULBU010058260.1:0-11886 GCA_032358235.1 Odonthalia washingtoniensis | reverse complement strand
CCAGCCTGATCGTGACACGTTCTCTGAGGGAGACGAGAGTACATCAAAGCTGCCTGTCTTGAGGACCATACTTGTTTCAAGTTTCTTTTCACTTGATGAAGTTCCTTGAAACGACTTTAGACTAAATAAATCTTTAAAAAACGAATTGAACACGACTGTTGTTCATGTTTTCTTGTCTGTGTTTCCACATACTACATCTTCCACTCACGTTCTCGCCCATACTTGACCTATTATTCCTTGCTGGCTCATCTCTAACTTGAATATTACTAGGCGGCACGACTGCATTACGTCATAGTTCCTAGACTCAGGCTTTACACTACTGAGCGCCTGTGCCATCTTAGCGCCTTACACTTCTTTCCGAGAAGCGTCATGATCATCAGAACCGTGATGGGTTCAAGGTTTATCGTTCAAATCCTGTTTCGATACAACGGGTTTCTGAGAGGAACGTTTCATTAGTAAATCAGAATACGAAAATATTTTCTGGGCGGATTCCTCATGTCTATATTGATTCAGCGCAGCTCTCTTCCCGCTATCATCATAACCACTGCGCGGACCGTGATGATTATCATCATACCCTTGGTTCGCATGAGTATTCATCGCGCGTCCATCACGGATATCGCGATTCGCATTATCAATATCTTTTGTCTGATCTAACCGGGTACCATCTCCATTACTCGTATGCTGATAATGACCGCGGCATTGTCTACCATGATAGCTTCGATGCTGTTCATGCTGGGATGAATGATGGTTGGGTTGTTGATGATGCCGATGTGTGTCGACTTCACGAACATCATGATTATAGCCACGAGGTTTTTCTTGTGATGTGATTACTTTGTTCTGTTTCCTTCTGTCATCTTCCCGTTGAACTGGAGGAGAAGGTTGAAATTCGCCACTGGATTCATTCTCCGCCAAACCCTTCTTTCGCGCCAAACCCTTCAAATGTATCGGCTTGTTGGTATTCTCCAATAAGCGCTCATTCGCTGATTACCTCAGATGCAATAAAAACAATCCCTTTTCCTTCAAATACAGACTGGTTTTTCTTTGCATAATCGAGTATTTGAAGTCGACAATTCCGACAATGTTCATCAGCACCGCATGGACCTGGTCCACATTCCATCTTTGCCATTCGGTTCTCACACAGTTCATTCGAGCAACTGAGCAACTTAGTTTTCTCACTCCTCCGCCTGCACGAAGCCCCGCAAGACATGTACACATCTTTCCAACTTACCTTTCCTCTACAGACAGAAGCTCCATTGAGTCTTCAACATAGGTATTCCTCCTTAACTTTTACCATCGAACCCTGATATCACTGTTACTCTCAAACCTACCGACAATTTGTTCTACACGGTCATAAACATGCTTCGCCACTGACTTCATGAACTTAATATCATCTTTCAAATCCACGTAACCTTTTCTAGAAACTAGAGCCGCTTGAATCAAAGGCAATGTCACCACATCAGTCATACTGCAACCTAGCGAAGTCTGCTTCGCTGCATTATCAGGCCTTCCAGGTACAATTGAGGGACGCACGACAGGCGGGAATTTGCTAACATTCTTCAAGACCGAATTGTGCAGTTGGGAACAGAGTACAGAGTGTGATGTCAGTAAATGCGTATTTTTCTGAGGACATAAGTGATCACAGTAAAAATAAGAACAGTGCATACATTACCGAAAAAAGTGCGGAGAATACCGAGTGCAGACATTACAGAAGATTTTTGATGTACTAAAGTAACGCTAGTCGTCGATAGATTTGGAAGACATGTTGGCATTGCGGTTGATGATGATGTTTATATTGTGGTTGAGGTTGGGTTTGAGATTGAGGGCGTAATTGAGGATGAGGTTAAGGTATCAAATAGTGAAAAAACTCCATGCCTACTAGCAAACATATTTTCGGTCCGCTAAACATGTTGTCAGTAAATGCGTATTTCTCAGCGGACATAAGTGATCCCAGTAATAAAAAGTGGATACATTACCGAAGTTAGTTTAGTTACTGATGTCACGCTAGTCGATAGAATGAGAAGACGTGTTACTAATTCAGTTGTTGTTAATATTGCGGTTGATGTTGATGTTGCTGTTGATGTCGATACGTGAAAAAAGAGGAATTTGAAGCTGATGATGGTAATGTTGACGTTTTAATGTTGATGCTAACATCGATGTTGATGTTCATGAATAAATAAATGTAGATTCTTTTCTGTTGCTGTACCAAATGGATGAGAAGAAAAGGAAGAAGAGAAAATTGAGAAAAAAATGTGAATCGATCATGAGAGATTCAATCTTTTAAAGAAAGAAACGTGTAACGAACCATTTAAAAAAATTGAAACGTGTCACAATTTAATTGGTGTTTCAAAAAAAGTAGTAAAACAATTAAAAAAACGGCGATTGCAACACGTTTCAAAATTTCAATCGACATTTTTTGTAATTGTTTTACTACATTTTTTCTCACATTTTTTCTCACATTTTTTTTTAAAAAGTAGTAAAACAAGTACAAAAAAGGCGATTTGTTTTTTTCTACATTACTGTACTGACAAATTACAGCAGTATGAATTTCGCAAAAATAATCTTGGCAAAATGACATCTACAGTTCCTTTTTGGTTCCTGATTTTTCTTCTCTTCTCTCTTCTCCCTTAACGTCAACAACAACATCCACTTTTGTTTTCGGAAATCGATCAAGTGGTTTCGACCCAGAGGACCAGGGAAAAGTTGGAAACAAAAAATTATATATACAACATTTATCGAGGCGGTCAACACTCGTTATCGTAAATCATACACGAGGCTTCGGTCCGGAGGACCAAACGTAGTAGTCATCTAAATCGAAACCCTTCACGTTCAGCTCTTTCTTATCTTCGTCATCATGTCATTTTTGGTAAGATTCTTCTGCATACCTCCTTCTCATCTTTAGCATTACGTCATTTTTGGAGACATTCCTTTACATTATCTCCCACTACCTGCTGGCATTGAATTTTAAATTGATAAAAAATACGGATGCATCAAGACAAATGTACTGACAATGTGATTTCAGGAAGGAAGACATTTTCAATTTAATAGTTACCTTTAGCAGTTTTCTTCTCTTATCGAAATCAACATCAGGTGATACCGATCGGCATCTTCTCTATTCTTCCACACCGAATTCATTAATTAACTAAAACTGGACTAAAAATGCCACAAAAACTCCACTGGACAGAGGATGAAGACATCTACAATACAAGCCGTCGTCGATTATCTCGAAAAGATTAGTACAGCCTTTACACACTGCAACCACGCCTGAAACCTGCTCCTGTTACAAACTTATCCGACCTTCCATCTCAACAAGAGGATCCTCATCCCACTACTACAAAATCCAAACATGTTCCACATAGCAATGCACAAAAATCCGATCGTATTGCTTTTCATGTTTTTGTCGACACTAATAATGATACGGATGATGTCATACAGAGACAGCTGTCTTCTACTAGTAGTAATGAAACATTTGAAGATACATGTATTTCTCAGCGCCCGCTTCCAGTACATTTATCTACATATGTTGATGTTGATTCGCCTACAACACTGGATCCCTTGTTAATTACGGAATACAACCCTTCATTATCTATTTTGCAAGTGCCACCACCGCCCCAAGAAGCAATAGAAGGTGAAATATTACCACATCCTCTCATATTTCCATCAACGTGCAACACAATGTCGTGGTGTCCTTCCAAAGATCCTCAAAACAGTTCAATGCAACAAGACGGAGATTAGGAATTGGATATTTTAACTTTGCGTAGAAGCATGAAGCTGTTGTGTAACTTCATCACTTATCTCACCATAGTATCTATAACTGGGCGTACAAAATCAACTGCTAGACACTACGAATTCATACGTTCACTAACCGCAACTTTGAGATCAGATCTGGCCCTAACTACCGACAAAACGGCTCTTGATCGTATCTGGAAGAGTTACGATCATATTTCCTCCCAAAATAAGTAATTATTGATTTAAAACATCCTGATCGGGTTATTAACGAAACAGAACGAAATAAATCTAAGAATTGAGTACGTATAATTCTTCCATCATCTTGGGAGAAATACGACGTATGTACAAAGTTTTATTATGAGCAACTGGTAAAACCTTCTGATGATAGATTTGGCCCTGATATTGAGAATGCAAACATATTTAAATTCAGGGAAGAATTATCAAGATTGGATCGGGTCCTTTTCACAATTTGCAAAGAGGATCCTTTTCTTGGTATACCCACAGATACTATTTCATTTACGATCGGATCTACACCTACATTAGTTGATTTTTCATCATGGTTACAGTGCAATGTCACCACAACCATGGACGAATCACCACAGAGTTCAATTGAATATTCCGACTTGTTGGGTGCAATTGATCCTATTTGGATCGTACATGCTGGATCACCATCAGAGCAGACGTTTCAAGAAATAATGAACTCACAGCTAACGAAAACTAGTACTGATCCAGAGATCAAAGTACTGCGTAATTAAAACTCTGGTTCAACCACAGTGAGTTATCCAACTGTCTACAATTCCAATGCGTTTACTGCTTCTACATATAAATCAGTTACCAAACACCACGAGGGATCCGAGAGAACTTGATCAGGTTATTTTTCTCTCTTCAAACCTGGAGATCTATGTGTATTCTTCCGTCCAACATGTAAGAATATAGATGGGGGATTCTTATCAACAGATTCCACTTCAAGACTATGAATTTTCATTGCAAGTCACTGGGAAGATGCCGAGTACGCAATTCCCAGACAACAATTGGATTGGATTCAGATTTATAACGATGGACACTTGAATTTTCTTGATTCAGTATCAGTTACTGGTATGCCTAAACTATCACAGCAATTGGAACAAAACAGAGGTGCTTACGCATATAGAACAGTACCTACTAGATCTGGACGGTTGGAAAATGGTGAACATTATATTCGATATCCAATAATTTTGTATAGCGATGACTTTACAGCGACTTCCACTTTGTATCCACAAGGAGCAGTAGGAGGTTGATATTTTCTTCCATTATCTCTTTTGTCTGTAACAAGACCTTGCCCAATTTCAGCCCGTATATTGTCTTTAAGACCACCAAGAAATAGTATCTGTGAGGTTTTGAAATATATTGTCAATGATATCGTCACCGGTACCACTACTGATATTGAAGTAATGGACCCATATGGTGAGAAAATCAGAATCTTTTAAATACTGTCAGATTCTTCTCCGACTATCCTGCTGCCGCATCTCCAGTTCTGGATAACAAATCACACTCAGCCCACGCCCCATGTACTTTTTGTAGTTTTCACAAAAATGTCAACCAGGTCGGAACCGAATTTAGATATTCTACAACAATTAACTCTCTTAACTCTCGAAATCCTGATTACATTAGAACAGCTAATCGTTCTATTCAGGTACGTCGTAAAGGTCTGACAAAAGATAGTCAAATTTTGCTTGGAATGAGGGAGGGTGATGAATAAATGTTACATAAAACTCCTTTCGTCCGACTATACTTTGCTTTGAAATGTTATGATAGAGATCCCCACAATACAGAAGACGGAATACCAGTTATTTATCGAGATTTAGATCCATACATTGCCACAGCTGAGGCGCCCGACCATTGAATCATGGGTTTAGTCAAATGCGCTATCGATGTCTATTTTTCACAATTGCAAAATAAGGATGTTAGGCGGAAATTTGACGCTTTAATATGCACAAAAATAGGTGAAAATGGTTTACCAAAGCAGAAATCAGTTTATAGCTTAAGTGGTAAGAAAATTAATTCTATGACAATGACTTCGGCTTTCTGCGTTCTTCTAGTATTGGATCCAGTAGCCCATATGTTCATCCGTAGGTCTCCGAAGAATGAAATTTTAATCAGACTGTTACGAAAACTCCAAGACATTCTACGAAATCTATATTGGTGGCCGCGTTCGGAGATTGACAGGTCCGACTTTCAAGAATTCGAAGTAAATTACGGGTTCAAGAGACTTTCAAGGTTAAATTTTGAAAAACATTATAGAATTCGTCACTATTTTACATTCTCTTCGAATTATGGATCGAGATCTCCGCCACATGGTGGATAAACCAAATCTTCACAGACTTCTGTAATTTGGAATTCATGGTAACTTCGTTTTTGGGTACACTAGAACAATTTCAGAAATGGCTTTGGAAACAGTTCATCAGGTCTTGAAACCAGCATTACGTGGTAACACAAATCAAGACAAGCATATTACAGCAGTATTTAATGCGGTATGTTTGGATTGGAAACGTCGAATTGTTGAGGCATTTCATATATATCAACTATCGCAATCGGAAGGGGATCAGTGGATAACTTTGAAAAGCATGGCCATATTGTTTCTTGGAGACGAAAAGGCTAGGCTGGGAGTTACTTGAATTGGAACACACATTAAAGATATATTCGCAGAACCATTGCGCTCACACCTTTTAGATAGATCGACTTACCAGCTACCAGGAGAACGACAAGGAAGGGTGTGGATGGGAAAGGGTGTTGGACGTTCTCCCCACCACGAAGTGATCGAAAAAGGTAAGCATTTCCTGAATGATGTCACGTACAACAATATTGCAACCATATACGAGTTCCGTTCTGCAGCATATATCCTGAAAGAAGAGAGATCAGCAAAAACACGGACTTACCCATATCATCAACTATACGTTGGAAAAGTCATACAGGGTGTGGTCTACAATCAGATCTGATACAACAAGATTGTCAAGTTCAGGACCGTTCGAATCAAAACATATGAGAGACTATGGTCGCTTATTTCGTAATAGTTGGTATTATTTCAATCACTGGATCCCATGATGTATGGGCGATTTCCTTGCGTCTTAATGAGAATACACAAATCGAACGTTGTTCAAAGTAACTCTTTCAGATTCCAATATTCAAATTGTCAAAATAAATTCTACCGTACACAGAGTCGCTGTCCTTCACTGTTGCAATGATTGGTGTACACATGACACATACCAAAATCGTATTAGGCACAGTGGAAGTGTTCTGGAAGGAGAAGCAGTATTTATTATATCATTTCGGATGAAATTACCACCGCGAATGGAGTGAAATAAAAGGAAAATTCGATAAATTGATTCGTGGCTGTATGTATATATCGTGTGATACATAGATACACATTCCCCATAAATAAACCGCTTTTTGTAATATCGTATACTACATGCATTCACTTTGTAGCGTTATAAGTAATTTGAGGATGCATTAGATGTAATAAGTCTGCAATAATACTTTAATGCTCTCTATTCATGAGATATCATACGTCCGAAGTACTACTTTGATGATTTCGATTCATTAGATGTAATACTTCCCCAGTGTTGCTTCACTGCTTTCGATTCATTAGATGTAATACGTCCGCGGTACTACAATGCTTTTGATTAATTTGATGTAATACTCCTGCAGTGTTACTTTAATTTTATTGACCTATTAGATGTAATACATCTGTAGTGTTACTTTAATCTTATCGATCAATTAGGTGTAATACGTTCGTAGTGATATTTTATTGTTTTTGACTCATTACTGGTAAGGAGGCTGACGCGCTACAAGTAACACGTCGAAAATATAACTTTTAACTGCTCTGACACGTTACAATAATGCGTAGAAGACATGAATGTAACACTTGACTACGAACCACTGTGTAAAGCGTCGAAGCATTTTAAGTTTTAAAAAATGGATTAGATTTACTGTTTGACACGTTGCTCGTAACGCGCCAGACGGGCTATAAATAATTCTAACTAAAAAATAAACTTACGCAATTTTTTTCAAATTTACCACGCAGTGTGGACTTGAAGATGATATGAGATGCAGAGAAGAGTAGAGAATTTGGCAAAATCGGACACATTCCGAAATGGTAACGATTTATGAGAAGAGTGGCACGCCTGATGGGGTAGGGTTTCTAAATCTAAGAAAGGGCAAGAAAACATTATTTCTGATTTATCTAAAGTAATGGGTTTGAATTAGTAATCATGTGTTTTCGAATTTTGGTAGCTAATTTTTGAAATTTCCGTTGAAAAAATCAAAAATCAAATTTGATATCTAGTTTTTGAAATTTCTCCTCAAAAAAGTCCTAAAACTAGTATACGACGAATGTTGTAATTGTCGTAGAGGCAAGGGTTTCATAATTTAAGATAGATAGATATATATATATATAAATGTTACGATTAACAGCCTGTTGTTTATTTGAGATAGTAGCCAGAAATTTGGTGGTTAATATTTTCGAGAAATTGGTCATATTAAAATATTATGCTGTTTCGTCGTGTGATGTACACAGTATGTAATGATTAAAATTTATTAGATGTAGAATAGAGGCCTAATATGCATGAAACAAGTGAGAGATTTTGGGGAGTCTAACGTCAGTTGCATGAAATGTATTTAGCAGAACACGTGCGATGTGTTTTTTCCTGTGTAGCAACTTGTAATGGGGAGGCGGGGGCGGAAGTACTGTATGCAAAATTTACAAGTGGAAATGAAGCGAACCCAAAAATTTAAAATTTAAGTTTCCAGGAAAATGTCAAAAATATACATTTAATTTTTCGCGATTTTCATTTTCACTTGGAAATTTGGCGTGCAGTAACTAAGATCGATTGTTGTCCACATATGTTGCAATTTTCAATGAACTTTAAACAATTCAGATATAGCTGAAGCGCACCCAAATTATTGTAGGAGATCCGTTCGCACCGTACGGTTACGAAATAGGCCGTGCGTTACATGTGTTGCTGGAAATTTGAGATCAAGTTCAAAGTTTTCATATTTGAATATGAGAAAGTAAATCAATTTGAATAGCGCTATAATTATCATACTGAGTATCAAAGGTACTCTATTTGCAGTTTTCGTTAGAAAATTTGAGCAGAGGAAGAAGAACCCATTCACAACTACGTGAAACTCGTAGTGTGAGTCTAATGCACCCGGATGCCATTGTTGCGATATTTCGACTTCCACTCATCACCGTTACGGTAACAATGATGACTGGGAGTCGAAATAGTTCTGTTTTCTATGAAGATCAAAATTATTTTCCTGCAGAAGTACGCAAGTCCACAGCTTCCTTCAACATTCCTTGTTTCATGTAACCATTTCTCCGATTATGTGCGATCTCTGAGAAATTCCATATGTCCTCCTTTCATGTAAGCATCCCAAGTCCAAACAATATCTTTCAATGCTACTATTTGATCATACATAAAAAGACGTGCGAACCATGAGAATATAGGATAAGTGCCGACTTCAGCAGAGTCTTCGTATCATATAAACTTTCCACATACATTACTTTCTTTCCTTCTCCGTTCGTCCTGTCAATGTTGATTTTTCTCTCCCTTGATTCTTTACTTCTTCGCTCACTCGTAACTCCATTGACTGTATCCTCTGTAAAATTGTGTCTTCGGTCTTGTAGCATTTATTCAATGGTCACTACATATCTACACATCTTGTTTATTCTATTCCACGTAGAACTACATACTGATGGCATACAATTTCGAGGTGGTTCCGAAACTAAGCAGTCGTTATCATAGGGGCCAATGTCATTTACCACAGTAGACCTTGGAAAGGGTCTCGCCATCATATTTAGTCGTTTTGTTGATGTTGACTTAGCAGATAAAAAGATACGTTTTGTTGACGTTAACCTTTCATCACTTGCCGATTCCTCAATATCTGGCGTGTCTTCTTCCATGTCAGACAATATGAAATTCTTTGCTTTTGTCTTCTGTTTTTGCTCGAGGTTCTTCCTCATCACTACTCCGTAGGTAACTAATTTTACGTTGCTACCTTTTCTTGCTTCTTGTATGTGCTGGAATAATCCCATGGCACCCATTCTTTTTGTTTCCTTTCTTCCATTCCCACCATCATTACTTTCTTTCAAAACTTTCTGCCTTACTTTTTGAGAATTCTGTGATGGCGAGCACTTGGACGGGTAACTAATTTTTTAGCCCTATTTCCAACATCGTACTCGAAAAGTAGCATGTGATTGCAAAAGTTCGCATGAATAGTTTGCTTCCTTGTTCGTGTCTCTGGGATGAAAACGCCCATTAGTTCCTGAGTTGTCTTCGAAATATCTTCTTCTGGTCAATCACACTCATCGTCCGCAATTTCCTTCAACAATGTCTGCATAGACTTTATTACCGAGTCGATAGAAAACAGTTGAATCAAATGTCCCCTTTGCTCGGCTACCGAAATAAGCTTCAGATACATTCAGTAGTTACATTATATTCTCCTCTGTACCGTTTATGAGCATTCCACTGTCCAAGTACGTCACCCATCCCTTACCAGAATCCTGCCCAGTTCGAAAATGCGGTATGGTCTTGTTTCTTGCCATAGTAGATTTGAATCTGACGAGCATCTTTCCTACACTAGTTGGTATGTTGAGGTACTGTTCGTGCCAAGAAAATTTATCCTTTCCATAGCCCTCGCAATATCCACTGTCCTTGCTTCTTCAAACGGTGTCTTATATTTTTCGGTAAAGATCTCAGCATATCGTATGACACTACTCATGAGGTCAATGAACGAATTGTCCATTTTTGTCTTCGACGATTATATATTTCGAAAACTGCTGAGATTTTTAACTTCCCACGTTGCCATGGCCATCTTGTTTACATGTACGACAAGATCGACACGAATACGATCTCTTGACCAATTTGTTTCGGAAGTGACCATTCCACCAAGAATTTGGAGTGCGGACAGGCGATGTGTCCCGTACACAATAACTAATGACTTGTCAGACTTCAGTACAATTATATCTCTTTCCTGGTTGCATAATTGCGACATGCCAGTACACTTCCCGCCAATATTTCCAGATTCTAAAGTCACAGAGATCATTACGAAACCAACTTAATACCCCTCTTGTTCAAAAGATTTAACTTATTTATTGCGATGCTCGGTGGTGACATCCCTGAGATGGTTCTTCACGTTTTTGACTTGACTTACCCAAAGCCATAATTCGAGAATCAGATAATTATTGAGAAGAACTTCTGAGAGATTAACAATCGTCCCGCTATCCGTCTCCTCAGTACCATCCCTGTTCACGAGCTGAACTACGATAAACTTCATCGCTTGATTATCCCAGAAGTGAACACCATCTTCTGATTCCAAATCACGGAAGTTTGCTGGATTGGTACCAATCTCATTGTTTTCATAATACGGATATTCCCGTTCCTTATGAATCGCCTTGATTTCCACAGAGAATATTTACACTATGTCCAATTTTTCATCCAGTGCATCTGATGCCCATTTCGCTACACTCCCTGCTTTACTTCCACTCCCAGCCCTCACTTTTGCTGTACAAACAAGGATTGCACCCATATCCGAACAATCAATTTCACGGCACCCTCGGAATGACTTCACCACTTCAACTAAATCATCATCTGGACAATATAGCTCAACAAAAAATCTGGAACTATACCCCTTGGCACTGCATCGGCACCGCTTTTCTCTCCAAGAACAAGTTTGTGGAATAGTTCTTCACCTCTTGCCGTGAGGTAGTGATGCATAGACACGTTTGCTGTTCAGATGCAGAAGATGACGACATAGTTGATTATAAATGTATTATGTTGTGGTTGAAAAATGTTGAAGTTAATTGACGACATCTGGTTGTGAAGAAGGATATTGTAAAGTCAGTTGATGAAGGTTGGTTGTGGAGTGGGATCTATTAATAATGTGAGCCTTATATAGAGCAGAATATATTGCGATTTGACACCGACCTCGCTTCAGTTGTATGACTTTGATAATCTGTTTGTTGTCTTTTTTATCATAAGTGGAAGTGATTTTATCATAAACGGAACTGTTAATATGTTGCGATTTGACAATGACCTCGCTTCAGTTGTATGACTTTGATGATCGGCTCGTCGTATTTTTTATCATAAGCGGAAATGTTATTATCATAAATGGAACTGTTGC
>JAULBU010058249.1:0-11886 GCA_032358235.1 Odonthalia washingtoniensis | reverse complement strand
ATTATTGGTTGTTAATATTGTCGAGGAATACCCAGTAATGATTCGTACCGTAGCTCAACGTTGTAAAATCAACGTTTTATTTAGTATAGTACAGGTCGGGTGTCAAAGTATACACGTGTTTACTGTATCTACTGTATGGTGGTTGACCTAATGGGTGTGTATGGATCAAATGTCAGTGGTTACTTATTGGAGTTATTGACGCCAATTTGTCAGAAATGAAGTATTGAGGGATAGGTCCGCCGCAGGCGCCGAAAAATGACATTGTAAGCTATACTTGCAGCTGTGTATTGAGTGGACGTATATTGATTGATTTTATAGTTGATTGAATTGAAACTAGTGAACTACACGGTGAGACGTAGCTAGTTGTTTATTTTGTTTAAGTGACACAACAAGATTTAGGAAGAGTTAAATAAAGAAAACACCTCAGTCATCTCTCTCTTGCACTTTATTTTTATATCGTAGCACCGTTTTCACTTATTTTGAAGAAAATAACTGATAAAGACCACTGACAAGGGCCCAATTGACCGCACCATACAAGTCGTCGTCATAATGGATGACACAGATCGCGACGAAACGCGTGACATCAAATTCAAGGCCAATGAAGGAGAATATTTTGAGCTTTCGTCACTACGGCTGAATGACATATTGGAAGGAAAGGACTTCGCCGGAGTCGTAAATGGAGACGACAGTTTGTCGGATGAAGAGAACTCCAAAGATTTTGAGGCGCACAAGAAGAAGGTTCGTAAATCCGGTGCAATACCAATTAATGTCTTGGGAGACAAACCACTGAGAGCTGTGAAATCTGCAGGTGACCCACGAGAGATGATAGAGAAGCTCGTGGAGCGTTACGCCGCATCTACAGCGAATAAGATTTCTGTTCTCACAATCCTCATTCATATCCGTTACGAAAACGGTAAGAATATAGGAGAGTACCTCTCTGAGATGGACAGCAAGGTCAACAAGTTGGCCGCAATGAGTTTTCCTCTGGCATCGGAATTGCAAGTTTCAATATTGTTAGTATCGATTACGTCGGAATAGTCGCTGTCAAGCACTGTGGCTGCAATAAAGGCCATGGATGAGAGCAAGGCGACTTGGAAATATGTTAGTGGAAGGATCATCGAAGAAGTGTGATCCCAGACACTCGCCAAAAACGCGGAGGGTAAGGAGGCTACTGTAACCGCAGCAGTTGTGAGAAGAAGGGTTAAAAAAACTCAGATTAGTTGTTACAAGTGCAACAAGAAGCGGAATATTGCTCGCTTTTGCAGGATCAAGATCAAGGACGACCAGAACTACAAGGAAAGTGACCCGGAAGACGAACCGAGGGTTCGGGCTGCAGTTTTCATGAAGAAGAAAGGAGGTACAGAATTTTATTGTAGACTTTGGATGTACAAAACACATCACAAACAACCTGGATAATTTCACTGCAATGATCACTATCGTGCCCAATCGGGTGCACTTTGCTGATAACCGTATTGTAGAAGCCAAGCATCAAGGGACACTGACCATAGATCTATCTGCCTACAATAATGGAAAGAATGGTTCCAATGGTGTGACAAGGTTGATAATCAGTAAAGTTTTGTACATACAGGATGCTAGTGTTAATATGATATAATGCACTCAATTAGACAGCTGTGGCATCTCTACGCATATTGAAGATTCCCAGTGTGTATTTTTAGATCGTCAAGAGAAAATGTCCCCAATTGGATACGCGAATCGACGAAGCATGGATGAGCTGTTTGTACTCAACAGTAGGATTGTAGGACCACTTGTACATGCAAATGTCGCATGTATTTCCAAGATTAAATATCACGATCCAGTTGCAGAGATAGATATTTGGCACCGAAGAGTAGGCCATATGTCGAAAGAACAAGTGAAGAAAATGGCTAATGGAGTGGTTAAAGGTGTTGCCACAAGTGATAAGGCGAAATAATCAAGTGAATTCCCTGTGTGGAGGCCAAGCAGACAAAATCATCATCTACCGGAACGCTTGCCAAAGAAAACGTAGAACACGTCGTGCACTCTGACAGGATAGGACCAATCACACCACAGTCCATAGCTCCTTCTATGCATAAACCCATGCACCGATAACTGACTACTTTGGCTTCTTCTATGTTTGAGTGCCGCTACCCGGTTCGACACTGACGTTCTCACAGAACCCTCTGTTATCACTGTTTCTTGGGTTTTCTGGAACCCAACCCTGCCACGCACCTGTTGATAAATATCTTCACTTTCCATTCTTGGAAATGAAAATGTCGTTTAATACCGATGATCCAGTATCATTAAACCGGGCGTGAAGCACCCAACCGGAAGAAAAACCGCTTCTCAGAAGCAATGAGAAGAATGAAGATGATTAGTCGATGATGTGGTGACGAAAATGGCGCGGCATCACAAGAAATGAACGGTACGAGAAAAAACAGTCCTTTCCGTCATTGGGTTACATATACTCGTTTCGATCCCCCTCAAAATGTACAGTTCACATCTGTAATTTTAGTTTTCCTGCATCACTAGGGTAATTTACATATGTACTGTACTTCATAGTGCATTTTGTTTACTTGTTTCGGCGCTTTCCTGTCCGATTTTGTCAACGTACCCAAAATCATAGTGTTATACGGCACAGCGGAATTTTCTCATTGGTCAAAACATTTCACAGTGTTTTTCTTTAATTTTTATCAATTCGTACAAAGTTTGACGTTGATTTTGCTGTTGAGTTTTTCAGAAAACTCAACAGCAAACTCAACGCCTAACTGTATTCATTCCAATAAAAACATCCGTTGAAAAGTACTTTATTAACCAGTGCCAGGCGTTGAGTTTGAAACTTAACAATGAAAACTCAACGCCCAAGTAGAGATGCCCTAAATTGTCCGTATTTCCTGAATATTCTCCGTCAGGAACACATAATTGTTCCAATACAGCATCAAATCTGGTGCCTATCGTAGGAGGTAATATAGGACTCACTTGATATTCATTGTCAGCGACTACTACCAATTTTTTCATATTTATTTCATTCGATCTACATTGACGCCGCGATAGGTCATGAATTATAGAGAAATATGGATATTCGTTTGAAACTTGCCCCCATAGTAGACTACAGTTCAAATTTTTCATTATTTCTAACAGTGGTTCTAGCGAGACCGTGTGTCTCATATAGTCATCCATCAATGAATTGAAATGGATTTCATTGTCTGACAGGAAATTTAATTCTCTTTCGCACTGAAAAATTAACGAACCATTATCAAACTCTAGAAAAGATAAAATTCACACCACGCACGTAGTGTCTTCATAAATTTACAAGGAGATTCCCTGTCAAATTTCCCAATAGATCTTACAGCGTTCAACCCATTTAGGACGATGGATATATAAGTAAAGTTGGACGATAGTGAGTGAACGATGTTTTGTTCGAATCGGTGTTGCTTCAAAATTTAGGGCACATGTGTGAAATCATAACGTTCAAATGTATCTTTGTGATAATCGGTACATTTCAAGACTTTCATGCAAATAATACGTAGCGATCCATACATGTGTACATATGTTTCTAAATGTAAGTTTGGCCCTATTTTAGCAGCATCAAAGAAAAAATTGTCTTTTAAACGTTTAAAATCACACATTTTGAACGTTCTAAACATTCGATTGTATTTTTGAATCTTTGAAATCGAACCATACTCTTCATAGCCACTTTTTATCTTCCGAAATCACACTAATTAATGTACCAGTTCAATGCTGGTCCTCTTTTCTCAATCAAAGAATATCATATAAATCGAATGTTCACATTCTTTCCCTTATCACATTCTTCCCTTTATTTTTCAAAAGAAGAGATTACTGAAATCACTAACTTTACCTAAACCATAATCAATAATAATACACCATTATTAACCAATAAAATTCAACAATATTTGATACTCTCACTTTGCCCCTTTGGAATTTCACTAATTTTACAACTCCCTCTGGTAATGCGAAGTTCCCGCGATATTGACGTGTTCACGTAATCAACAAAGAGGTAGAGTATACTACCTCTTCTTTACACGTCAGATCGGTCGGTAGGAATTAAGCGAAACAACACATTTTTAAAAAGGGAAATATCAAGTTTGGTACAATGAATCTTCAAAACATTTCCACATCAGTTAGTGAATCGTGGAAACAGACTGACTGGTGGGTACATATTTTGTAAACCGATAGTTTGGGAGAATAGAAAAGGCAAAAGAACTAATATCACAGGGAATGTCAGACTTATGTTAAATTAGGAAGTGAAAATTTGTGGAGGACGGTTAACTCGTACAGAAGGGAAAATCGGAGTTTAAATTTGTACAAAGTGACACAATCGTGAAAGAAACTTATAACCTACTGAAGAGGGCCAGAAAGACCGATCTCGATAAATCCATATCCCAGGAATTGGAGAAAATAACCAGCGATTGCGATGTCTGCAAGATGAACGAATCAAAACCTCGGAGATTCAAGTTGACGGTCGGTACTGACGACATGCCCTTCAACAACAGAGTAGTGGTCGATACCATGTTCATAGAATCGAGGCCTATCCTCCACCTGATCGACGAATGCACGCATTATACGGTAGCATGCTTCCTGAGATCACAATCATCATCCGACATTTGTAAATCCATCTCTAAGATGTGGATAATGACATACATGGGCTCACCCCACCACCTGGCCGTCGATCAAGGCACAGCCTACGTCCCCAAAGAATTGTGGCACATAATTATGCAGACGAAGATGCCACTGCGATAGCCACAAAATCTCCTACCTTACAAAGATTTTCCCAGCGCATATTCCTATCCCTAGCCGCATCCTTACCAAATATGAGAACTTATACCAGGGCCTTCATTCAAGCCTACATACAATCCAACCCGTAATTAGAACGAGAGGTTTAAATAAGAGCGCCACCAGAGTTAGACCTACCACCTGGATTTTTACTAAAGGTTGTAAATCCATTATTTGGAATCCCATAATCGGGACTCCATTGGTATCTGACATACCTCATGCGCCATCTCGAGGCACTCCAAATGACCAGAGCACGCGCATATTCATACGTATTTATAAAACTCAATGAAAAAGACCTCGACAGATTGATGTTGTTGCAAGTAGACGGCTCCCTCGTTTTTTGGAGTGACACCTTCTTACGAAGAGACGAAGAAGACTCGACTAAATTTCAATGCAAACCCGGAACATCAATCTCAACGAATCTTAAATCATTCAACGGCATCCAAATAAGCAAATCCATCCCTGACGAATTTACGCTCAACCAACCCCGACAAGATCGACCACCTCCGTATTCCTGTGACCCAAGATGAATTAGTCATTCAACGAGCGTTAGGGCAATATATTTGTGCCAACATAAGGCCAGACATCTCTGCACCTATCCAACCCCTGGCCCCTGGAAACGCACCAACATCCAATTAACAATATATATCGTTGCAAAAGCAATTAAATTCTTAAAAGATACACAGTAACAAGTGCTAAAATACATCAAACTTGACTTACCATCTGCAAAGATCATATTGCTATCTGACGCATCATTAGCGAACTCTTCAAGCCTCAAAAGCCAACTCGGATATTTGATTATGTTAGTAGACAAAAATAACAAGTGCAACGTGTTGCACTACGGATCCAATAAATGTTGACGCTTCCCAATATTAGTCATGGCCGCAAAAATTCAGGAATGGGTTCTCGGCTTCGACTACGTATACATCGTGAAGGACCTCGCAGACGAGATTTTGGGCCAAAAACTACCCTTTGAAGCCATGACTAATAGCAGAACCGTGTTCAATGTTGTAGCCAAGGAAGGTCAAACAACGGAACGAAAGCTGCAAATAGATATTCTCACGCTCCGTTAGAGCAATGGTGAAGGTGAACTCGATAAAATCTCATGAATACCAGGAGGCACCAATTCCGCGGACACCCTGATCAAAGACGTATCGAAAAATACATCACCACTTTTCCAAACAATGGAAACCAACAATTTTTACCTTCAACCTCAGGGATGGGCCGTTTCGTCGCACGAAAACTGGGAAGTCCGAGTGCCGAAGTAACAACTTCGATGCCGACATTCGTGCAACAAAAGGGGAGGAATGTTGTAAAGAAGGAAATCAGGGCTGATGATGATAAAGCTACGAGAGAGGATGACGGTGATGAAGTTGTCGAACTGCTATATTAGACGTCGGCAGGAGGAGAAAGGGGATGGCAAGACCCGCTTACGGAAAATAAATGTAACTGACAAAAATAAAAGAAGGGGGAAAAGGGACAAAACCAAGAAAGGGTGGCCGTCGTATAAGACAACAACACCCTACACACCATCACAAAATACAGCACTACAGCAAGTACAGTGTTGTACACATGTGAATAAATATCTTACAATTAACGAATTATACAGTACGTTTATACGTATCCAAGGATGTAATAGAATCTACAACAGAGTTTTGGCAAATACCTACAGTAGATATCACACGTATAACAAATAATTCCAATCGAAAACATTAATGATTTCGGTATAGATACGGCGCCACGGGGATGAGAAAACAATAAAGAAAAAGCAAGATTTATTACGAAAACCGAAACAGCGATCAACTTGCAAAAAAATCCATCGAAAGGTGAATTGCCATCAGGAAAGGAGAAATCCAACCTAAACGAGCCGAGGCTGGTTAATCGCCAGTGAGAGAGCAAAAGGGAAAACCCCACGCGATAACCCGCGTGCCGGTTTTTCCTCGTCAATTGCGATTCGAATCAACAAGGACACTTTAAGTGCCTTAGAATGAAACCCCGTAACGCTGCTTAACTGTAGTAGGGATTAAGTCTATAGCATAATTTCTACGATATGTGAAGGATCTCGATAATTATTTGATTAACTCAGACCGAAACTTACCGTTACTGCGAATTACGACATTCCTGCTTTTACCGTGAATTTGCGATACACGTAGCAAAGCTCAGATTACCCATACTGATGGCTAAATCTACAACTCTGGAACATTCTACAATGAATATTCGCTTTTCAGAACTTGTAAGGAAATACCAATTTCAAAATGGTCTCGAAAGAACGTTTCATGATTTCATTGCTTGGATCCAAGAGAATTGCTCGCTTGCGAGGCTGTAGCTCTTTGTCTTTCCGTGCGACAATCAATAATTAAACATCCCAATGCTGGACTGGGTATCTATGTTGAAAGGTCATTCGGACACACTCACCGAATTAGTTTCTATTATGGGGCGATGGTTAATTCTAATTTGTTGTAGCAATCACAAATTACAAGAACTCATTGCGACGGTTTTTTGCAGGTTACGGTTAAAGACTTTGGAAAATGGAATTCAACGATTTACAGCAAAGCTACCGACAAGGATGGAAGAAACATAATGTCTGGATCGTACCATCATATTTTTGTTGTCACATCGACTTGACGACAGGTCGATTTGATGTATGCACTAGCTTCGCGTGATACAATGAAAAGGTAGCGATATGCACTTATCGATCCTTACACGTTTTCTACTCAGCACATGTGTGTATTAATACATTCACAGTTCACACTATTCAGCATTGGTGAATGCTAAATCGACCGAACTGAATTCGAAATAATAGCTCTTGTTATCAGTAGAATTTAGTACATGCGTTGCGGTATCTAGACTCACATAGTTTTTTCAGTATAAATACCACTCCGCGGTAAAGAGAAAACAATAAAGAAAATGACAAACATTAATGAAAACCAGACACCCCCTAGCTTTTAGCAACCCCGAACTCATCTAGAGATATTTCACCCTTGGAAGGAAAAATCCAACCACAACACGCATCCGAATAGGCTAACCACTGTGGCGGAAACAAGGCAATCACTACTGTAGAAATACTTCAGTACCGTCTCGTCGAATTGGTTAGATGTCGACAGCAATCCATGGATTGCTGTCGATATCTAACTAATTCGACGAGACGAGGATACTAACGTGCCCTCTAGACCAACATCTGCAAAGTTATGTAATTGTGTCGGGATCAAGGTCAACCCCGCACCTCCAAAAAATCTCGTGTATCTGATTTCCAGACCTAAACTTACAGTAGCCCCACTTATCTCTTTATTTGACTACGTGACTATTCCTACGTTTAGAGTATTTTTTTTGATAGCTGCGATTAGACATTTTTGTCATGCGATACATAAACGACAGTCGCTATCTACTTGGGGTAAGGACATTCAAAAGGCTAGAAATATGTAGATACCACAGCGAACACAAAATGTGAAGTGGAAGGTCATTAGATTGTCAAAACGATTCTGGTGACTATTACAGCCATAAAATGTCGGCCATTATTCCCATAAGAAACATACCTGTTGGCTAAGATCTCTACCTGGCCTATGGCTCGGTTTATTTTAAAAACTATGCAATGCACCTCATTTTCCAGCCAAAGTAGATTGGTGTCATTTCACATGATTAAATTATTAATACCTTAAAATTAAAATTCGTTTCCAAGTTATACTTTGAAACTGGGTAATTTTTAACTTAGTGATGAAATTGTTTACCGTCCACTTTGGTGAAGGTCATACTGTCTATTACACACAACTTCAGTAAATGACATTTTAATCAAATTTTAGGTTTTAAATATTCAAAAAGAATCATCGACTTTTTATTTAAATTTCGACTTCCATTCCTCTCCTTTTACTCAAATTTTTATTTAATTACAATATTTTGGTCCACGCAGTCCCAATTTCAGATAAAATGCAGTTTTTTGGCGCAAACTGCACAATACGTAGTTCACTACACACGTTCTGTACCTATAACTCCATTTTGGACTCAAATACGAAGTACTCCACAGACTACATACGGGTCTACAGCTTACTAATTCCAACATTTCTTTCCGAAGACACTGACGTAGCATTTGTAGGCCTTCACATTCGTCTGTTATTTCTTTTTCCTCTATGAACGTGCGGAGATGAAGCACGTTCCATTTGTGTTTGGACCTCCAATCACAGTGCGTCACTGTCATATTTATTTATAAATAGTACTAAAGATTGTTGATATTCTTGGCCTAGAGATACGTTGATGAAGAAGTGATCTGGCGGGTTCATCGAAGCAGTTGACAAAGAAAGTTGATTTTTTTGTTGCGTAAAGTTTAGTTGTTGACCAATATTTTCATAATTTCGGATGATTAAAATAGTGATACTTCCTATCCAGCCTGAGACTATATGATATTTAAAGTGAGTTTAAATCACCGATTAAAATTTTGAGTCTCCGTTATATGGGATTACGAGTATGTGGTTCTCTTTTTTTCGATTTTTCTTGATGTATTTTTGTTTATGAGATGAAATTTGTTCTCACTCGATTAGCGACGTGTTTCACAGAAGTTCTTTTTGTTGGCGATGTTAAAATCGCTGCAGGTGTAGTGACGGGTATAATTGAGCCTAAAGGCTGTACATCTGCTCAATAGGGCTTTTTTATGTTAATTTGTTTATGTTCTAACTGTTCCATGAGTGAGTGGCACCATTACACGATATATGTTCACCACCGTTTGTAGGAATAGTGGATTTTTATAATCTTATGCCGACATCTAAACTTGTAAACTAAATTTCCGTTTCTTTCGCTCGTACGCGTACAGGTCCAGTGTCTTTAATCCCATGGATGGATCACGCAGCTTGTAGAATATCACTATATCTGGTAGTATCGCAATCCGCGTGGCTTGACTTCCTGAATAGGCTTCGGCAAAGAGCTCTTGAGTTTGAGAGAGAACGCTACGAACATCGGAGAGGAGCTCCAATGTTGTCGAAATAATGTCAACTTCTTTGGTTATCGGTGCGATTATTAAGCGTTTCAAAGTTTTTTCCAAAATAGCGAATGCCACTTTCGCTTTAGCCGGAACGTTTATGTGTGGTCGTACATAACGCTCGTATTTTTGTCAACTTCTCTTCGGGAAAGGGGAATCTAAATCCATGCATTCGGAGAGGTTGTGCGGTAGATTTTGTTTTCTTTTCATACGAAGAAGCCTTGATTAAGAAGTTTTCATAAGAAAGTTTTTTTGTGAGAAGTAGGATTTTGGTGATAGACAAGTGGAGTAACGTTTCGTTTTATATTTTTCTGTGATGGAGATTTTATTTGATGACGGTGGTTGGGGATGCGTGCGAAAAGGAATAGAATCCGGATTGTTTTTTTAATTCCTATCGAACGATCCGACTTGTAATACGAAGGTAATAAAATCTACCTCTTGATTTATTGCACGTCAATACCAAAGTAGCGGGTAGTCTGAATGGTAAGGCGGGATATAAATGTTCCAATATTAGACAATCTCGATTATCCGAATAAGAATGGCGATAAATGATATGATGACGTGAACGAGGACAACTTGTGAGACGTACGATGGAAATAAATTATGGTTTATTATTTTATTATTTGAAGATGAGACAGAAAGAATGTAATGTAATGAAAAATTTAATTACACTGCCAAAATAGCTCCTCGTCGCTATGATCTCCTCCTAATTCTATTATTGACTCGGGAAACGAATTTTCTGGGCGACCAAATCACAAATAATTTGAAATTATTTGAAAAGTGGTATGGGGCAATACGCCTGGCCCCCAGGGTCAGTGAAGACGTGGCATCCCATCATCCATTTGCTGCCGACATTCGTAATGAAGACAGCTGTATGTTCCGTGAGGTGAGGCATTCGAAAAAAGTTCTCGTACACGCAGAGTCCGCCAAATTTCCCCGAATCTCTATAGAAGTATACAGCCTCACAAGTCGGTGTTGGTTGGGTGAGACCAAACGCCGACTTCTTCCCCTTGGTGCCAATGTATGGGCTGATGTTGTGGTCTGTCCAGAGACCGGTCTTTCCGCTGCGAAGAGGTTGTGGCCTAGAGCGCGTTACATGCGCGCCACTATGAGTTTCAGTGCGTTGGTGAAGAACTGAGGCGCGATGACCCATTTACATTGTGACGATTGAGTAATCCATGACGAGTCGTGACTTTCTCGCAGAGGTTGGTCACGTCGAGAATAGAGAAATGGCGTATCTATTGTCATGACATGCACATGGCCGTAAAGATTTTTTTACATTTACAGTAGTAGACATCCAATAGTTAAAATCTAAAAATAACTTGTTTACAGTGTATACAACTCGTCTTTTGTTTGTTCCTTCGTTATTATCAACACACATGGATTTCGTTTTCCACTTCTTTCCCAGGAGTGGTGCCGTTCCCGCTCACACCTACTAAGTATATCCAAACAAACGAATTATTGTGTCGTTGATTAATTTCCTGTCATTCCGCCATAACGTTGACCCATGGCTGATGATAATGGCGCACCCGTGACCCCTTCCAACAACACTCAAGTGAAGCAACAACAACAACAGCAAGCAGCAGCAGTTCAACAACAAGTAGCTCTACAACATCAACAACAACAACAAGCCGCCGTAGCCGCTCAACAACAACAGCAGCAACAGCAACAAGTAGGATTGTATGCTAATCAAATGGCGGTCGCCGCTCAACAAGCTCAAGCACAATCGCAAATGATGCAACAGCAGACAAGACAGGCTCAACTTCAACAACAACAAAACCTGCAGGAGTTGAATACAAAACTAGGACAATTTTGGAGTGAACAAATGAGAGAAGTTCAACAAGCAACCGATTTTAAAAATCATTTACTTCCTTTAGCAAGGATTAAAAAGATTATGAAATCCGATGAAGACGTTCGAATGATCTCAGCAGAAGCACCTGTGTTATTTGCGAAAGCTTGTGAAATGTTTATTTTAGAATTGACTCATCGTGCATGGGCTCAAACAGAAGAAGCCAAACGAAGAACTTTGCAACGTTCAGATATCTCAGCTGCCATTCAAAAAACAGACATTTTCGATTTCTTAATCGACATCGTTCCCAGAGATGATCCTAAGAAAGATGATGTAAGACCCGTGGCAGGTGCCGTAGACCAAT
>JAULBU010058248.1:0-31429 GCA_032358235.1 Odonthalia washingtoniensis | reverse complement strand
CAATGCAGCAACTAATAGACGTTGTTATCTCAGAGAAACGAAAGGAAGCAATCTATTTATGCAACCTTTTGCAATCACATGAGACTTATCTAGTATGGTGTTGGAAATAGGTCTGGGAAACTGGCTACCCGTACAAGTGCTCACCATGACATACTTGTCAAGAAAATAAGGCAGTACTTTTTCAAATAATGTGAGTCGATGGAATTCTTCCAGCACATACGAGAAGCAAGAAATGGCAACAACATAAATTATTGACCTACAGAGGAGCGATGAGGTAGAAACTCGACCGGAAAAACAGAAGGAAAAGGAAAAACATTCCATGTTGTCTGACATGGAAGAAGACACGAGAGAGATTGAGGCATCGGCAAGTGGTGGAAGGTCAACATAAACAAAACGGAACGTTTAACCTGCTAATTCAACATCAACAAAACGACTAAATATAATAGCGGGGCCCATGGAACGGTCTACCGTTGCAGAGGACATCGGGCCCTACGATAACAAACCACCTCGAAATGTTATGCCACCTGGATGTATTGTATGTGGAATAGACTGAACAAGAGGTGTATAGATGTATTGACCATTGCATAAATGCTGCAACACGGAAGACACAATATAACAGAGGATACCGTCAATGTAGTTACGAGGGAGAGTAAAAGTCGTGACACACGGGGGAGAAAAATCTAGATTTACTGTACGGACAGAGAAGGCATGAAAGTAGTGGATGTCGAAATTTTATATAATACGAAGACCTTGCTGAAGTCGGAACTAGTCCCAGATTCTCATCCTGCGCATGTATTTCTAACGTATGTTTAAATACTAGCATTGAGAATATCGCTTGGATGTGGGCTTCTTACATGAGAGCAGAGCATATTAAACTTTGCAGAGATGACACAGAATCAGAGAAAGTTTTACAGGCAAAAAGGAATGTTGAAGAAATCTGCCAAGTCCACGGTGTGGACTTTCTTACTTTTGCAGAAAGATACAGAAATTGGATAGTGATGTGTAATGCATTCTAGATAGTATGTTCCACATGAATGAATCGTTGATAAGGAAGTATATAGAGGCGTTTGAGGAAAATGATGAATTTTCTTCACAGGAAATTGGTGAACTTTTCACTCAAATTCAAACATGGTTCCCCAGAGAAGAGGCGCTGAAAGATGAAATCAATGGAGATAATTGGAGTATTATTATCAACACTGGTAATTCTGAAAATGACAAACATGAAAGAAACAATGGTATTGGCGTTACTCCAGTAAAATATGTCTGCATGAAAATCAAATGGAAAGTAATCGTGAATATATATGGATATCTAAACGCCGTGCTGCACTGGACTTATGGATTGGATTGTTGTATGACTTGTTGAATTTAGATAAAATTTGTAAATGGCCGACAAAAATTCCAAACGGTAGGGGCCGCTTCCTGATCGCTTGTAATGATTGTCCGCCACAGCATGGTAACAATGACCTTGACTTCAGGGAGAGCGGTTCCCTCGGTTATTCCACAATTAAAACTGCAAATAGAAGTGCATCTCTATGGATAAATGCTGGGTCCCATCGTTATGTCCATTTCAGTCAGGAGGAAAAGGACAGAATTGCAAGTTGTTTGCAAATGCATGAAATTAAAATCCCCTACAGTATATTTTAATTAGAAACGGTTACGTTCAGCATGTAGGAACAGGATGGAATGGAACAGAAGAACTGATGTATCATATGTATATTATCCCGAACGGTCGCAATTTGAAAGATTATATTTCATACGCATATAGAGGCAGTTTTCGCCGTAACGGTCAACGTCTATCTGTTCACACATCACAGCGTTCAAGCAGTCCTTCGAGTGGTGGTAATAGCGACGGAGAACCCGATGACAGTGAGGATGGCGGTGACGATGAACCAAAAAATATAGACGATTGGGGAATGGAAGATGTTGAAGAGCCACCGTGAGGTTGACAATTGCTCCTTGTAAGACTTTATATTTGTTTACCTTGCATGTCTAAGTTTATTTCTACATGTATGCTAACGTAAAATGTAGGTTTGTTCTCACGAACGGTTCTAGTTAATTATGTATATGTTCCTGTCATTTTTTCCGATGTCAAGTATTTAATACAGGCTGTCACCATAATTAGACATTGACGACAACGGAAAATGTGTAAAAATGTTTCCTCCATATGGAGCCAAAACATTCGCAGAAAATGAAATAATTTATTTTTTGTTTGCAAAAAATTAAATATTTAATTTCCTGCAAAAAAATTTCTGCCATATGGACGCCGAAAATCACAGAAAATTAAATAATTGATTTTTTACAACAGAAAATCAATTATTTAATTTCCTGCAATTTTCGGCCTCCATACGGAGGAAAGTATTTACATATTTTAAATTGGAACATGATTATATTTCTTTTGGCTACTTATAATGGCATAATCAACTACTGGTACTGGCAGTAAAAAGTAAGAAATATCTGTGAATAATTTGGTCCCTATTAATAAATTATTCTACCCACATTCTAATTATTCAAAGAACGCGACATCGACCCATATCGCTCTCCATGCGACATGCCACAATAATGGTAACAAAACAATTCCTCTGCCACACAACGTATTGGACATTCTCCACAGACGTTTGGACTGATTACAAACGACATTCCACGTCATGCAAATAAAATTAAAAGAAAAGATTGCACACTATGCGATATGTAACAAATAGTAACGGTTGTCAGCAGCACACGGACAGATCCAATGCACATTACGAAGGAGCTGACGTGGAAAGAGTGTACAGCAATGAGCCCACCTGTGGGCTTCCTGATGATCAACGTCCCTTCGAACCTTCGAGACAGGTCACAGATGTAAATGTTATAGCGAATCATTTGGAAACCTTATCAGAATAAAGTGGAATTGACGCTGTACGTGATGTAATCCGGATGCTTCAATCAGATACTGTTAGTGCAGATGTTGTTCGTAGCCACATAACTGATTGGAATACATGCCTGTCAATGGTGGACAGAACAGTAGGTTGGTGTTTAATCAATGATGGTTTTCAAAAATGGAGGTACCATACAACACTGCGTCAGACGACAATATAAAAGCCTTCCTTTACAAAAAAACGTCATTGATGTGATACATACACAAATGAATGTTACTAGTGCCACAGATGTGAAATTTAGACCTTGTTTCAAGGAGGTTGATGGTGACTATATCTCACATTCTTTGCACCCAGAATTCTTTGCACAGTTGTACATGTCCAAAAAAACCATTTAATGGGTAATGAAAAGTCTTCAATTGAATGGAATCAAAGTAAAGACACGTCGACGAAATCCTTCGTTGGAAGGTTACAGATATATACCGATAAAACAGCAACAACTTTAAAGTCGCAATCCTTAGTTGGTTATCCCATACATGTCGCATTTTTGAATATGTCTGTAAAATTCAGACGTTTTATGATAGACAATGGTTATACTTTACTTGGGTTTCTTCCTGTTAGCTTACAGGGATCACAGTCAGAGAAAGTCATAGAGGACTACTGCAGCAATGGTGACACAGACAACGATGAAATTATTTTGATTGAAGATGACGTCCCACTGACCTCATCAATGCGGGGTCGAGATGATAAAACGGTTTCGTTGCATGACGCAATGAAAACGGTTCTTGCACCGTTAATTGAAAATTCCATGGAAGGTATTACGGTATGTTCAAACGACAAGATGTAATGGAATTGATTCCCCGTCATAGTGTCATACCTCTGTAACATACCAGAAAGCAAAGAAATGTCTGGATTTCTACATAACTTTACCACCACACGACCTTGCGTTGGATGCTTGGGAACTTCAACCAATTTCAAGATATGTCCAGTATATGCATTATCGCCTCCCAGAACCGTCCACTATGTACGAACTAGAAGAGATGCTGTTACCGCTTTGTTAAAATTAGCAAATACAGCGTCGTCAACGGCAGAGAATAATTGTCTACAAAGGGAAGAACAAAATTTTCTGCAAAATTTTCTGTCGCACCATGGATCCCATTTCTGGAGAAGCTGAGAAAGAGACATCCACACCTACTTCTTCCAGGTGTGTTATCAATTTTTACGTATGAACCATTGCATAAAATTCATTTCTGTACTTCTAAAGTAATCAAAACTTGTTTCATGACATATCTGTCAAGTCCATTCCTAACAATGAAATGCATGGACAAGCGGAAGAATGGGAAACAATTTCGGACACCACGCGTGGCGTTGTTACGAGCTTGAAATTCACTTCTTGCTACACTAGAAAATCAGTTCGGTGCACCCGTTTTCCATGTTGACTTTTCAACAAGGGAGAAGTCCCAACAGCTGAACAGTTTCTTCCAAAGTAATTAAATTCGAGGCATGTTGGGGGGGAACATTATAAATTTTTTGATATGTTTCTCCCTTTCGTGGTGGGATATATTGATAAAGTCACTGGTTACCACGATGATTCTTCTTTGCCAAACATTTGCACAAATTACACAACATTAATGCAAGAATTGCTATACGACAATAATTCTGTCGGATGGTCACAGAAATGGATAGCTGTCATCAGCAACAGAATTAATATTCTCAGATTGCAAGGCATAGAAACATTTCAGAGACATTGCTATACAGTAATCCACAAATTGAAGTTCCATTTACTAGTCCACGTGGTAGAAGACCTAAAACTTTAGGTTTAGAAGTCTAAATAATAATGATGCATCACCTTACGAGCACTTCAATACATTCTTCAAATAGTCATATCGATCTACTTCCAAAAAGATGGCAACAAGAATGGATGGAACAGTGACAAATATAGGACCGACATTTTCAACTATACGCCGAAGTTCAACACGAGCTCCGTTTCTAAAAAACCATCGATCCAGATTTCTATACGTAATTCGACAGGAATGACTACTATAGCTAAATGTAAAACAGAGTTATCACCATACTTGGTATGGGACGATATTTACGTTTCATTACAACATGTTGTTGCCACAAGACAAAGAATTGGACTGTGTAACGAATGAAAAAATCAAATTCTTACTCCAGTATTGAAAAACAAATCACGTACCAGTCTGACAGTTTTCACGGATCTCGTCCAGACCTACCTCCGAAACCGCGGTCTGCTGCTTACAAACTTCAAAATTTCTATGACAATTTTCAAGTCAGGACTCATAGTTGGTGGACATCTCCAAACATTGCAACAGTATGACAGTTCTCGAAATATTGTAAATTACAGACCTCCTCCGCCACATCGCCGTAAAAGACAACGCATATTTTCAACAACAAAGTTCGGTCCGGGCAAGAAGGAAAGGAATAGCTTCGTCCTTATAAAAGGTGGTGACGGAAGTAGTACCGTTTATTATATATAAATGGTCCGCCTCCTATTTCATACAAAACAATACCGTACCACGGACAGGAAGAATTTGGCTTTCGTTCAATACATGGAATTCACTCAGCCTCTCGGCAATTTCGATAAAGTTTTGGACTTCATATGCCTTCAATGGGCTCCTTCTGATGAGGTTGACTACACAAGACATAGCGCAAACAAAAGCTCAGTAGAACATATTTTAGAAACAGGATAGTGGTACGATATCATTGATTTCGATACCATATGTTCATCTGTACATGTATTTCGGTAAAATTTCTGAATTTAGTCGTTCACTGAACAGTGTTCATGGCCGAAGAAACTTTGCCACATTAATTGTTTTTCCAGGGAAGGGGATTCGTTCATATCTCTACCAACTGATACTGACGAGGATGACGAAGATAGTTACGCCACGTAACATGGTCGTATATATTATTTTATTTCACATTACATGTTCTGTCATTACAAATATCCATTCCTTTTTTCATTCACTTTATTACCTCCTTCATCTTCAAATAAAACAATTCGTTCTGGTGCTTCGTTGGACGACTTTCCAAGTTTATCAATACTTTTCCAGACAGACGCTATTTATGCAATATAGCAGTCATGAATAATTCCGCAGTGCGTTCCGATGTACTGTCGAAACCAATTTGATTGTACAGATATAAAATGTTTCTTCTGACTAGTCGTGGTGATAATTATTGTCGCGTCACGTTCCATTTATTTGAACAAACGTTCTCCCTCTCCCTCTACACATTCCGGTAATTCCAACACTTATGGGATCCATTCTTCTACAAACCTTCTTATTCTCCAAATTAACTTTTCCGTCTCCAGTTTTACATACGTCGAAAACATTTTGTTTAATTCTTTCTGGTAACCCCCCAAAGATATTCCTTCACAATAAGCAGCTTGACGCAGATACAAATCCACGCATCCACGCGAGGATTACTCATTACAGTCCCTTCCACAATGTCCCCTTCCTCTTCACCCGGGACATATCTAATTAAATCATACAATACCGCAGGACCAATCTTTCTTCTGAACAGATTCTACATTTATTCATTTTCGTCATGTAGGTCAACGTAAGGTTCAACAGAACTGCCGCATTCCCGTAATTTAATATCTGAAAGGTCCGCAGTACGCCACCGTGGCATGTCTAACACACAGTTTCTATTTGATTTCATTATTTCTCTCTTCGCAACAACAATTTCTGCCTCCATTCGTTCCGTTGCACCGGATTTCTTCAAACTAAATCAGGATAGTAGAGAGCCATAGCCAAGTTCGTCAAAGAATTTGTCTTTTGCAGCTCTTTTCCTTCCACTACAAAAATCAGATAACAGCTTTCTCAAACGCCCTTATAAAGTACCAAATTTTGGTAGCCCTTCAACAACTTCATCCCTCATTTCTTCTGTCCGATATATGTTTACGATTTCACAGAATGAAAGTTCAGCTCTAAGTAATTAACATATAATATATTTTTCGCTGTTGATGAAGGGGACATATATGTTGTTTTCACAGCAGAGAAAGGTCATTAGTGTTGGTACAATCATTGAACAGTCCGAACGTTTTATGATATTCTCCAGTACCGTGCCTGCTCTGTTCCTACCGTTTCTGGCATTTCGCTCATAATATGGGTCCAATTCACACGTTTCATTGTTTACCCACTTTTGCATTCTCGGGTCTACTGCCAGTCCAATTCCCAAATATTTCGTTGGAACTTGCCTCATCATCCTCTCCACCTACTTTCAACGACTCTTGTTGTTGTATCCCATTTTTTTCAAAAGTTCTTGATTCAGAACTTTTGAACTCTGTACCATGCCTTTTATTTCAACATTCTTACAATCAAGTTTCATAACTTCCGATTGCAGAGCCTTGATTGAAACCTCTTTACTCGTCACCTCCCGTGCTTTCTCATTTGCCGAAACCTTATACTCATTCCTTGAAACAGAAGGTCTTATTTTCTCCGCGGTTAGTTTTCGAAATTTTTCTTCTAGCCAACGGAAATCTTCAAAATTTACTTCTTCTTGTACTGACGTAAATTCGTCCGATTCATCACCCCTGGAGCCATTTGAAATGGTAGAAATGCTACCGGTGTGGGCGGGTAACCTCAAACAAATCTTTGGATATAGCGACAGAACTTGAGGAGGAATATGATGTCGAGGCAGCAGCTTCAGGTGAGCTGACTACAATGGGATTGAAATCGATGGAAGTTCTGAAAATAAGTATGCAGAATTACTGTTGCTGCCATGACTGCTATTTTCAGTCCCTTACTGAACGAAGATGCTATGGGTCAGACTCTATAGGGTAATGTTCATTTCATTCTAGCAGACATTCCATACAACATTAGATATATCAACGACTATCCAAATTCAGATCATGATCAGTTCACGGTAGAATGTATGAAAGAATTGGTAGATTTCTCTGAATATGTCTTGACACCAGGAAGTCATGCGCATATGTTTCGTACATTAATGCAATTTTCGTCCTGTGTTCAACACAATAAGTTGAAGAAGGAATTAATACCATTAGAAAACCCCGAAGATGATGAAATTGGAAAAGGATACAAGACTGAAATCAGTGGTTTCATTGTGGAGGAAACAACGCTCCATTAAACGAAGACAAGGGGTTACTATACATCAGATCCAATAACACCCCGTGTCATGCATCTATCCGTGGTTGAACATGCAGTACACTTCTGGAATAATGGTATGTTATGGGATCAAACTTCGAAAAGGATAAACCACAGTCTTTCTGGGTTCATGACTCCTGTTCATCCCGGAACATGTAATAAAATTAATGACATCCCAAAGGTCCCTATCAACTAAAAGGTAATCTCTCAATCTCAGACGAAATCTTCCGGTCGAAGACCAATGCTCCGACCAGAGCAAAAGTCAAGACAGTGGATTAAGGATGTTATCCTCAAATTTACCCATGCTGGTTAGTTGGTTCTAGATCCACGCGCTGGTACATTTTTGTGGCAATTGCATGTATGCTTCTTCCAAAACATAGGAAATTTGTCGGTGGTGACATGGATGATAACTGTTTGGAATTCTACTGGACACAACTAGTCGAGGTTTTTGCTCGTCAGTTACTCAAGGATGAATCATACATTGATGGCACGCAATAAGATCAACTTGCAGCACAACAATATTTGGAAGAGCTGAAAGCCATTGCCGTCAAAAAAGAAGGGATGTATGGGATATTCCTCCTGGACTTCTCACCTTTCATACTTTCCCTAAGAACGTTCGTCACTTCATTTCACAAGCCATTGAGGATGCATATTTGTATAACAACGGTGTTCCCATACCGTGGGACAAGTGGAAAATTTCACGGAAGCGAGCCCTAGATGGAATGCCTACAATTATGATGCTTGATATGGAAGCAATGCTACTAGGTTTTTCCCTGAAACCATTCACAATCAAACGTGATGAAGCTGGTCTGGGGGTTTTCGCAGAAAAGATAATTGATGAAGGTTTCTCCATTGGTCATTACTATGGAACATTGGTTTACGGAAATACTGGCGTTAGTCAATCAATTACAAAAACGTATGGTGAGGGTTTACTTTCGGTATCTAAGGCATGATTCCTGAAATACGGTGGCAATTGCTCACATAAATTCACTGCAAGTGATGGATCGAAAAAGAAGTTATGGATTGTCACTGCCCCTTGGTGCATTACAAAATACATTAATGATTTACATTATCTCCCTGGAGATAAAGCTTCGGCTAACGACAGATTGAATAATCCAAGAACTGCAAATTTCACTCTCGTTGAAAACAGATAGTTGAGAACTGACGCGGCTGCAACTTCTCACAAAACATTGGATATTCGTGCTTTATATTCTATTTCAATTGATAAAGAAATTTTCATTGATTACGGTCCAGATCATGTTGATCAAGTTAAAGACAACTAGAACTTTTATTTTCATTTTTCCCGTCAATTTATCATCAAATTGTCTCTTATTACGTACATTACAGTAAACATTTATCATTATAACTACGTAAACAAATATAAATTATTTCACTGTACACTGTCAATGCCATTACATCCTGTCATGGTACAAGTCATAATATCTCCGTTATATTCTGAGGATATAACATATCTTTATTACTTGTCACATGTCTCAGAATGGCAGCCTGCCATGTTACGGTACGATTACAGGCTCTCATTCTGAGAATATAACAATCCAATAGCCAGTTTGATCCATTTCGATGTTGGTAACCAGATATTGCGATAAATACAACACAACGTGGACAGTTCCTACCAATAATGCTTGAACAAATTACCACACACACCTACCTATACATTATTGTTTCTCACAGTCATGTACGGGTAGGTCGGGGACAATCACTAGGGAACAGGAGGCATCTGTAGTACAGGTGCTTCCGTTTTCACAGTGAACTATATCGTGAATTAACCTAATTCCTACCCTTACCCACTTGAAGTGCGCAAGGGTAGTAAATAGGTTACGTTTTTCCGTTCTCCAAGTTGGGAAAGAAAAAAACAAACAACTACCAACTAAATCTAACAAAGCATTGCAACTATGCATTCTACCCAATATAACGAACAAGTAGATTACCATTTACGACCCCGCGAGGGCCAGGAAGTCATGTTCTGCTTCCCAACCTCCACAAGATCGAAAATGATTTCCTACCTTTCCACACTTAGGAAAGACAAAATCTAACAACTAAAAAACTAACAGCTAATAACTAATAACGCAAATGATCTCTTAC
The DNA here is from genome assembly GCA_032358235.1 of Odonthalia washingtoniensis. Lineage (NCBI taxonomy): Eukaryota > Rhodophyta > Florideophyceae > Ceramiales > Rhodomelaceae > Odonthalia > Odonthalia washingtoniensis. The sequence goes on along the minus strand of JAULBU010058248.1, from coordinate 21,351 downwards.
CTTTCCGCCCTTTCCGACGATGGTAGTTACAAGAATGCTTCGCATGGAAAGGAAAGGAAGACAAAATTTTCGACAACTGATGAAAAGCTTCGCTTAAATAGACATTTTTCAACCATTGGATGTACGTTAAATATTATTGTCATGAAAACCCTTTCACCTCTTCAAAGTATCATATCAGAATTTGAACATGTGAAAGGGTTTTTATAAACTGCCGAACGACGTGTTGACAACTTCGACATGTACCATACATATCCAAGTTGTCACCAGGTCGTTGGTTACTTAATGTAATATCCTTATAAAATGCCTTCCATTTATTAATAATTACAATTGCCTGATGTGCATCATTGATGCTCGCGTCCGTTAAATAATTTAACGGACACGTTACATTTATAATCTCTCACGTAAATGTGAATGCGTCTCTTTTAGCTCTTCAATGTGGGCATTCATGACGTACAGTAATTGCATTGCAGGTGGCTTTCCTGCATTCCTCTCTGATATTTTTGTATTGCTGGCGGTCATACACGCATACTGTAAGCACTGTCTTCATAAAATTGGATTGAAAAGTGGTGACAGCAATGACCGAAATTGGGCCCGCATTTTTTTATGATTAATTGTCGCAACTGCATTTGACTACAAAACACTGAATGTCCGGCCTTCATAAAATTACCATTTTTTGACAATATGAATGCCGGGGAAAAAACTACGATGTTTGAATGTCCATTCTACTAATGACCCAATTCGGACGTCTGCATTGGGCCATTGAAAGGCCGGTGAAAGTGTATGAACGTACGATCATATCGGTAAAATTAATGAATGGTTCCCTGGCACATCCATACACTTTCACCGCTTGGAAGTAGGCATTCATTCCCGGAAACACAGACTAAGGAATATATAATATCTTTCTCGCTGTTCATGGAAAGTCAACGTCGCAGATGATGTTAATAACTTCTTCCACCTCCTTCCTTCCAACACAAGATTCTATATACGTAAAGATACAACCAACGACTTGTTTAGCACACCAGCTTTGCTCTTGTCCATTCCATATCCCATTTGCGTTAATGACGATACTGATTTAGCTATAGTTCTACTACTACCAGCCGACTTTCGGCGTTCACACTGTTGTCCGTCGGAACCGTTCATGATTATACAAGATGTTTCAGTTGAATTTCCTGTTAAATTATCCGGTGTAAAGCTACAGCTGTGTTGTGTGAGGGAAAGAGTTGGATAAATAGGTGCATATGTTATACTCTATTAAAAATTATTACACGACACAATAATTACATAAACGACTGAAATACATTTCGTACATTGATTATGTATTTCAAAGCCAGTATCATACATCATGATATATCCATTTTTTGCCTTTCATGAATCTGTAACCCCATTCCGACTTTTTAAGGCCACATTACTTGTCGTGTCTTCTGAGATATTTCGAGGACACCACGTTATTTTGTTGATAGCATACACGCGACAGAACGCTTACGTCCACATTTAATTTTTTGGATCCCTTAATTTTTTTAATTGCTTTATTTTCGAATTGTGTAATTTTTTTATTATTTTCTGTCGTATGTTTACTTGATTTTATATTAAAAAATAATATTGGAATTTTTAATGGCAATAGTGTTTTTTCGATTTCTCAACATTTTTCAGATCTGCCGTTACCATAATTTAGTGCGAGAAATGACCGTTTTGTACCTCTTTCAGTAATTAAAATTTCAACTCATTAGCAATTTACTTGCCGATTTCACACAATTCCATTACCTGCTTTTCCCACATCAGCGCACATTTCCATCAACAAGTCAACTATACCATATCAACTTTCAACGATGATCCCAATACGATGACAGTTCACTCATTATAGACATTCAACAGAAACTCGTACATGTCGGTTCCTACCGCGATGAACTTATTGCATGCGTCAACATTTTATCACAGATAAGTATTCATTATGTATTAATGCGTTCAAACATTTTAGTATAACTTCATTCATCACTGTTAACCTTGCTTTACCTTCACTTCTTCTTCTGATTTTCGTTTCCAAGTTACTTTTCATCTTCGACTACCCTGTTTCAGGTAAATGGGTTTATTTGCGCACCTCTTCCGTTTATGGTTTCATACTCTAATTCCAATTTCATGATCTTTTCATATTCTATTTACTAACTTTTGATTTATTCTTTATATTTGTTACTATCGTTTTTATAAGTCTGCAGATCCATATGGTGCATCTCTTCACAGATAACGGATGGATATGAGAATGGACAATATCGTTGTATATATCTAATATAACATGATGTTATAATATATACTTATTGGATGCATTTATTGGTCGTTGCTTATGGTGGTTCTCATTCTTCTTTTCCTTCAAAGTTTCTACATTCTTCCACTTTTCCCTGTTCCATGTAATTTTTCATAGCTCCATGTCCATTACATTTTTTATCATTCCATTTTTTGTTATTGCACTTTTCTCTTATTTTTATCAAATTGTTCGATTTTTTATCGCATGATATCGCAAATAATAAAATATTAATATCGTGTATATTAATTATGGTATACATGTATTGCAATGTATATTGCTATTATTATATATATCATTCCCATATTCCATCATATCATTCCTATATATAACAGATATATACATCATGAAACGCAGTAATCATCCACTTTCTAATTCATGAAATGAATGAGAAATGGATGAACCATTGGCGATTGCATGCGGCATATGAATAAATTAATGTAGTGTTCATACACTGAAACATTCAACACATGAATGTAGAAGTCCATGTGACTCACATAAAAAACTACATTTTTTGCAGTATTGTATAACGTATTCATTCAACGTCTCTCACACAATATGTAGTTACGAGCCTAGATTACATACACAAAAATCTCCTGTGTATGAAAGAAAATTCCAATGATACATTGGTGTAATTTTTCAAACAGTGGATGTTGGCCCGGACTTTTTCTTCCATTTATTCTCCGCCGTCTGTAAGTAAATTTCAATGCCTCATACATTTAAACACAGTATCTGTATGACAAAGTTGATTCCCTATGCATTTTATCTTCAAATTGTGTAGATGTTTCCTTCAGTTACCATCCATAACCATGCAAACACTGTAGTTTTCTGTATGTAACCTACACGGACCCCCAAAATTCGCATGTCCTAGTATATGTCACGTCCACCCCAAAACGACACCTTTTGAATATAAGCATTCAGTTCCGGAAACACAGACGAAGGATTTAAGGCGCCTAATGAATATTTAATCGAATTTCAAAAATTGATGAGAACACAAGGTTTGTCTCTAATTTCGTTTCCCGTACCTACAAAAGGTTCGACCGCCTGTAAACGATTCCTGAGAAGCCAGAAACATTTCAATGTTCTTTACTCCAAGAAGACCAACTACAAATACTAGTATACGTATCCGACCTAATGTTCGTTCTATGTCATTCAGATATTTCTTCCAAATTGTACATAACAATTTGAATATTATCCTGATCAGTGATACGTTGGATCTTCTTCCCTGCATTGTGGAACTTATTGAAGGAATACTTTAATACTTTAATAATTTTAATGTAGGAGGCGAATGTATTCGTATTTCTTCCTTAATATATATAACATATGGGAGTACAATTGATGAAGAACACAACTCATTCATTTCACGTCAGTAATGGCCAATCTCCATTTATTTGATATTAAATTCTAATATTTTCACTTCCAAGATCCTCGCGCGACGTGCACAATCCATCGTCTTCACTGCATATGTTGATATTGCTTTCAGCCTGATATTTCCACTTCTACTTCCCTCCCATTTCAATTATACCTTCTGCGTCGAACAATTGCACTTCCTAAACTGACAAACGCCATACATCAATATCATTCATCACGTTCTACCAATGTTCCTGGATTGGTGAAATAGAATGCACTCCCACATCAGACGATGTATTTTAGAAACCACTGGTTGCTGGCCACATTTCATTATATTAAAGACTCTTGTCTCGATCGATATTTCCGAAATTGAATGTTTTTATAATATTTCCTGATAAATACATGCCATCACGAATGAATATAAAAGTAATATTTATAAATATTTCTGTAAGGCAGTATAAACACAAATGGCTGTGGTTCGCTCGTTTCGTTAAGATTTTCTCGCCGTGATTACTTTTACGCGCTTCACGGAGTAATGAAATGTGATGCATAGCTACAATTTGAGGAATATCTTTAGACTAAAATATTTAAAAAGCGTCGTCTATGCTGACTGTTGTTCGCCATAAGGATAATCATGGCCTACTACAGGGTGATGCACATCTGCAATTTCGGAGATGTCTTCTATTGGTCCAAAATTTGCATACGGAGTGTCAACCGCGCTACAGCTACCACCGAGATTGGAACTCGAGGCCTCTTCATTACTAGTCAAGCGATCTACCAACTCATCTATGACGGCTCTTGTGTCAGTCACATCCTTCTAACTCTAAAAATCAAATCATTGTCGACTCTGCTTTGCTCAGTTTCAGCTCAAAGATATATCACTGTATATAAAAATTTTCATGTACATATGCACATGGAAATTGAGATAATTCCTGAATGTGGCAATGCTTTTTCTCCTACTATACTCTTATTGACGTCTTCACCTCACGGAGGAATAGGCTTTATACCAAGTTGGTAAGAAGCTTCTTTCTCCGTGAGGTGAATTTGGCTAGTCAAGTAGATCACATCCGGTTGGGGTTGGGTTTCAATATTATTCTGTAACTTTTCAACTCTTCAATCTCCTCCTCATTCTGGATCTATGTGTATAGCTGTTTCGGCTAGAATGTAGAACCGGGTCCCACACGTGTAATGTAATGTGTCTATTATTACCAAATTATTAATCTAGTAATTGTTACCAATAAATACTATATACACATGGTAATTGAAAACAAGTCTTGTCCAAATAGTCATAAATGAAGCAAATTTAGGTGGATAATGCGCATTCAACCTCCATTCGTGAAGAAACAGGACGGATTTATTTTTTTTCCGGACGTCGTCTACTATCAATTTCAACTCCGATAGAACTTCCCTCAACTATAGTCAGTGTCTTCGGAAAAGAATGTAGGCTTCCAAAAGATGCAGGCCCGAATGTATCGTAATAAAAAACTGCGGCAATGGGGCCAAAATGGAGATATCCGTACAGAAAATTTGTACGGAACTACGTACTGTTTGTTTGTGTGAAACAACCGCATTTCATTAAAATATATGACCGTGTGGGCCAAAAAATGTGGAAAAAATCATTATTTTTTGAAAAAAGGAGTGGAATGGAATCCCATACTGAAAAGGAATAAATTTATTCATTTTCAAGAAAATTAAAAACCTGAAAGGTTATTAAAATTTTCAAGCACGAAACATATACACTATTCAATGTACGACTGCCTACGAAGTGGCGTGTAAAAATTTCACTAAGTTAAAAAATAAAATTAGCAAATTGCCAAATGCTATGTCGAAATTTGCATGTTTTTAACTTCATGCTGAGGAATATGAAATACAAAACGGGTTTCAACTTCTAGTAGAACATGATAAAACGTATGTCACAAAGTTTGTGAAATGTTACTGTTTTTTCTTCGAAATTTTTCGTTATATAGAATAACCGTTTCATCATGAACTGAAGGAAGTGGTTGATCTTGTAACTTACAATCCCGTCATAATTGAACAAACTGATGATTAGTTTGTTCCGATTATGACGGGATTTTGTTTCAAACACGGTGTTGTCATTATGTGACAGAAATGTTAGTATAAGTACCGCAATAATCTAAAATTCTCAAATGTAACTTTTGAGACGAAACGTTCTTCGCAATAGTAACATTTAAAGAGATCCTAAATTATTACGGTTGGTAAAAAAGATACTGTTTTCTGTTCAATGTTTGGTTGTGATAAGAAATAAAAGACAGAAAGGTGACACATAACATTTAATTTTTTAGATAATGGGAAAATATTTCTTTTTCAATGAAATGAACATTTGAAGTGATAAGACATTATCTCGGGTTGTACACAAGTCGTTTTGGGTAGTTACTACAGTGCACTGAGCCGTAATCCAGGTAATGTTCTTCGCCACTAGCGACGTTCATTTTTGGAACAATAGATAGAACCATATGAGTGGAAAACTCTGACGATGTCGCAGGATGTCTAATTACTATCCATGAAACATTTGCCTTTCGATTTTCTATCTCACCAGTCTTCTCTTTCGGCATTTCTGCATCACCAGGTAGATAGAGGCTGTCGTTTATGTACTTCATAACACAGAACGACCCCGAAACAACCCAAACATTATGTTGGATGTCATCTTTGTCGGTCAACTTACCATCAATCTCTGCCGCCCAGGTGTTAACATTATGTACAGTGACTTCAAGCAGGCATTAACCGTAGCTTCTTGCAATTTGGCATTGCTCAGAAAAGTCTTTTTAAATGAATGCACAGTAGTAGAAACCAATTGGCTGATAAGGACCGAAATTTCTCTCCGAAAAAACTTCCATGCCAGCACTTGGATGCTTAATATCTGAAAGCCGAATATATAGGCAAAGAGCCATCACCTCTCAAGAAATCAGTCCCCTTGGATCTAAATAATGGACTGTGGAAACATACTTCCGGGTCCATTTAGACATCGCAATGTCCTTGTACCTTCTGAATATGGTATAGTGGTGGTTGATTGTTCCCATATAATGCAGAAGATAGTCTGGGATTGTTGGAACAGGAAGAAGACCGCCAAGTGTTAGCCAGACATCCTTCACCCTCTTTCAATTTATTGCATCCGGAGCTGTCACAAATGTTTTGCAGCCACCAACGCTGTTACATATTCTGTCAAGTCGGACTGTGTTTTGAGTAGATGTCCTGCATATGTCTCCACCACATATGGTTTGGAGTCTTCAACACATTCCATATCCATTTCACAACCAATGAAACGGAGATTATTTGGAACCATTGAACATGCCTTATCTGTTAAAAAAGCCCTGTAACAGAAATCAATCACGATATCTCCAGGCTTGGAAAAATTGGTTACCAAATCCATCATCCAAGAAATGTTTTTCTGTTCCGGTCTTAGCATCGGTCGCCTTCATATTAGAACCTGTTTCTTTTTTGGAGCCCTGTCCATTACTTCGAGATGCGGTAGACGTGGTATATTGTTCATACAATTCGTCCACCCTGGTTGATTACTATGGATCTCTCCAACATTACTGTAATCAGTTTTTGATGAATTCCATAAGATCCACTCCTATTTTCCAAAAGTGAATTTACGTCTCCACCACCGACGTCTGTGAAGTCCTTCTTACTCTTGGGTCACAGTTGTATGTCCCAGATGCTTTAATGTACGTTAAAGGTAGCCTCTCCACTGAGAAAACCTTCGTGGTGGATGTACTAGAGGTTACTTTCATCGTCTTCCTTGCCTCCCTCTTATTCCCATAATCATCAGGATCATCGGAATTATTGTGGTCTTCATCATTACCACTATCATCTTCGGACTCATTTCTGTCGTCATTGTCATAACCACTGTCTTCATCTTCTTCGTCATCACTTTCTTCTTTTTCAATTTCTATGCCAACGGTGAAATTGTAGAAATATAGAAAACATATGTCCATGAAGGCACCTGTTGCCATGACATCATTCATCAACGTAACAATTTCCTCCATGTAGTTCTCATCGAAACAGTAATTTTCAAAATTTTTCTGACAATGAGAATTTCTAGAAATATACAGTGGGTAAGTAAGTACCACATTTGCATTACAATGAAGTGAAACAATAAAGGGGAAGTACACATAGTTGGTGTTGCTACCCTAAGTAACCATGGCACAATCGAGAAAGATTTGTTACAAAGAAATTCCCGTGGTGAGCCTCTCCTCAGCAATTCCGATAAATAACACGTCGTTATAACCAACTGCTACATCAGACCAGAAGCGAAAGGATTGGATTATCCAATCCAGGACCTTCTTCACTGGGCGACACCAATGATTTAGGAGATGTCGTGCGTACCGCGTACTATCTTTCGGATTCGAGATGTGTGGATGGTACATCTTACAAGCCAGCTTCTTCTTAACCGTCAAGCACCCACTCCGTGAAAGGTGAAGATGACCCAGATGAGAGTGGAACCGCCAGCGAGGTATGTAAGTTCAACCTTGAGTGGTATGAAGAGGTGGATATATTGCTCACTATATTCCAAATAACAGAAGTGGAAACACCTCTTCGCAACATCGATCTAGCTTATCGAGACATGCTTATGGAATTAATTAAGAAGAAACGATTCAAGTCTGGGAAAAAACGCTCACTGTTACCAACAATCTGTCAAGAAACAACGGTCTTTCCCTTTTAAATGAACTAGTCGATGTGACAGATAGTAGAATTGTCCTCAAATGGGGTTTCAAGATGGATTTGGTTGACGGTCGGCATCTTAAAGCTTGTCGTCGAGAACTTGCTCCAGAGGAAGGTAAATAATATGCATGGGCCGGGGAGATGTTCCGGGTCTGCGAAATACGTCGAAAGGATGGAATTTGCTTGAACTTGTGGGAATTTATCCCATCAACAACCATACAACCGAGTTCGTCCGAATCGATACGAGTTTCGTCGACACTGTGTACTGCATAATCAGCTACTAGAAGAGTGTCGAGTCGCAATACGAAATTCCTTTTAGGACAGTTCTTATTTACAATATCGTCACAGACCTCATGAGAGCCGACTTCATTCTTGGAAAAATTCACATATTATTAATGCAATGTTCGTGTCACTAATCTTTTCTTGAAGGACGAGAGCATTCATGGTGTAATTAAAAAGGTAGCATCTGTCCATAGATCCGGTGCCGACAAGTATTTTTGCCTCACATACGTCGACGACAGAACATTAATGGCTGCTGATATCAGGTATATATTCAATATATAATAAAAGCAGCCAACCACTACGTTGGAAGTCCAGAGAAACCGTCCACATTCAACGCAAAGTCATTTTATACCGCATGTAAAGTTTTTACGGATGCCCTGGATTCAATATCCCAAGACGTACCGGCAGATGTAATAACTTTTGAAGAGTTAAGGCAGACAGAATTGGAACATCGAAAAGGGGCACATATGGAAGTGGAGCTGTTGTTCATCGCACAAATGAAACTATTTTCGTATACAATCAAAGATAAGAAGAAGAGAGCTGCTATTCAAAACGAAAATATGATTAATTCTGCGTTGGTTAAAATATGAAAGCATTTTAAACTCGTTAGAGTCGATCCACTGAAAGGGAAGAAGGCACGTGAATTGGGGATGGCATAAACTCCCTCCCACCAGACCGCGAGTACAAGAGCAAACAAACACTCGCAAGGTATTCTGGATGAAGAGATACTGGTGGTGAGTAATGACGAAGAAGAAGATAATGGAGATGAAGGTGGTTCACGAGGTTCTAAGAAAAGAAAGAAGAATACTACTGGGGTGGAAACAGGAAATAGTACAAATGGGAAGTGAAGTGAATCGTTCCCACCACTTCCAAAGAAAAAGAAGCAAAAGCTGAAAACGAAGGATGCAAAAAAAATTCAACGAAACCGGAATGCCATCGACAAGCAATCATAGAAAATGTGATGATTGTTTGCCGAAATCTGCGCCAGTCGGTCATTCAACTAAAACTTTCGAAATAACGTGTGATATTGGAAGCGGATATTGATAATGTAAGGATTCCTCCTGTGTTACTCTGTACCCCTTTCGATAGTTCCAAACTGTTTTCTGATGTCTGCCACAAGCTACGGGTGCTTCCTAATACCATCGAATCATCTAGTTGGAAACTGCTTCAACCCTGCCAAAGTCGATTTCACGAAGTGTATGGAGTGGCTATGGGGAACATACACCTATTTGCAGTGTAAACTATCCCTTACAGATAACGACCAGTATTGGAATCTTGCAAGTGATTTATTTCATCACGGATAAGAGGAAGAGAAAGATATTCCCAAAGGATTTGGTCAGAATTTGAACAAAAACGATGCTGCATATGGGAAGGATTCGAAGACCCTATCAATTTTCCGTAATTTGTCTTATAGAAGATGGAAATGGCGAAACGTATCCGAGGGAGTCGTTTCAACAGTTACATACATTTGTTCAAGAATTATTTCCTGGCAGAAATGTTCTATGCGTTGAGGGTAGCCGGACCTTGTGTAATCCAACTGTGAATTCGGCTGTACGTGAAGAAGACAGAAGAGACCGTGATATTGGTGTTGCTCGATATTCCCCCACCCTTGAGCTACTGGCGACATACAAGGTCGGCGCCAATGACAAAGTATGGGCTCAAGAAGACGGGCTGCGGTAGATGTGTGGTTTGATCGTTTCACCACACTTATCCTCTTAGATAAAAGACATATTGTACAGTCCCAAGTTCCCGTAACTGGTGGTCGCTATTTGATGACAAGAAGAGACCGTCCTGCCCAAGCGGGACATAAAGATTTCATGGTAAGAGAAGGGAAGGCACCATGTTACTTTATGATGGTTACTGGAAATAAGGGTTGTGAGTGAAACTTCTGTCCATGGCCGAATTTCTATGTAGATTATGACAAGGAATCTTTTCAACGATTGGCGAAATCGCTTGTGATGGAAACATATAATATACCTCCCAATTCAGTACTTGTTGTACATGGGCAACTATAACATGGCGGTGAAGAGTACAAGGGAAAAATAACTTGCGCTATCACATATATGTAGTACCCCAAGATTATGGCTGGGAGTTTCTAGTAGTTTTGCTTATTATGGGAGCCTGAGTATGAAGCGTGATGGTACTGCAAAGAGGAATTATGTTGTATCTGAGGATCACGATTCAGATAGTGATCATAATCCGGAACTTGATCATCTGAAGGAGAGAAAGAGTTTTGAGGAGAATTTAATTGATGATCATAACGAATACAGACTTCAACCTGAAATAATCGCTACAGCTGAAGATGTAGAAGATGAGGGTCAAATTTTGTATGTCCTTTAAGAAATATGATATAATACTTAAATGTAATAAATAAATGTAATGTTCTCTGTTCCCTTCAACCTGTGCATTTCAAGAAACCACCAGTTGTGGTTTGAACTGTTCCATGAAAAAGGTGAAAGCGTCACAGTTATCGGATATTTATTTCAAAGAATAATTATCGGGTAATTATTTAGAAATTATTTCCATCCACATGGATGGGTTGAAAAAGTAAACAATTACCGGATAATTATTTGAAAAAATAATTATCGGGTAATTGTTTAGAAAATTCATCCATCCACGTGAATGACAAAATTATTGAAGATACAAGTGGATCGAAATTTATTCGAAATTTGTATAAAACCCGATCCGCGTGTATCTTCAATAATTTTGGGTAGAAATTTACCCGTCGTGGTTTTGTAAAAACTTTGTATAAATCCATCTACGTAGATCGTAGTAATTCTCATCCACGTGTAAATTTCTACCCAATGCAATTTAGTATAAATTTTCTACATTTTAGTAATTCTCATCCGCTTCCACTAGACACTAGTAGTGGCCGTGGATGATAATTACTACGATATTTGTAATATAAACAATACTGAAATTCTTGAATGATGACATAGTGATAAGTTTATACATAAAGGTAACTATAGACTATTACTTACTAATGATATGAGATATTATTATATCCATATGGATGTGTCAGCGTTATAGTTAACTTTATATACAATGATACTTCCTTAAAATCAAGGAGGAATAAATTTCTAACTCTGTAGAAGAACGTACAAGAATTAAAAATGAACGTTATGAGTCTGGTGTAATACCATATGCAAAAATTGGGATATTGGGATCCTGAATATGTAAGTACTGATGTATTAGCTTTATTTAGAGTAACTCCACAGCCGGGTGTAGATCCAGTAGAATCTTTTGCAGCAGTTTCAGGTGAATCATCTACCGATACATGGACAGTTGTATGGACTGATTTGTTAACTGCATGTGATTTATATCGAGCTAAAGCATATAAATTTGATGCAGTACCGAATACTTCTGATCAATATTTTGCTTATATTGCATATGATATAGACTTATGCGAAGAATGTTCTATCGCTAACTTGACTGCATCCATTACTGGTAATGTATTTCGGTTTAAAGCGGTTAAATCATTACGACTAGAATACATGAGACCACCCGTAGCTTACATAAACACTTTCCAAGGTGCTGCTACTGGATTAGTTGTAGAAGGTAAACGCCTGGACAAATTTGGTCGTTCATTTTTAGGCACTGCTGTTGAACCTAAATTAGGTCTTTGAGGTAAACACTATAGAAGAGTAGTATATGAAGGTTTGAAAGTTGGTCTATATTTCCTTAAAGATGATGAAAATATCAATTCTCAACCATTTACGCGGTGGAAAGAAAGATTCCTTTATGCAATGGAAGCTTTATATCATTCAATTTCTGCTACAGGAGAAGTTAAAGGTCATTACATGGATGAGATTGCAGCAACAATGGAAAACATTTATGAAAGAGCTGAATTTGCTAAACAATTAGATTTAATTATGGTCATGATTGAATTAGTTATTGGATATACTGCTATTCAAAGCATGTTAAACTGGTCTCGTAACAATTATATGATCCTACATTTACACCATGCTGGTAACTAAACAGTTTCTTGTCAAAAAAAATCGTGGAATCAATTTTCGTGTTACCTGTAAATGGATGAAGGGTAGGTGTAGATCACATTCATGCAGGAACTGTAGTCGGAAAACTTGAAGGAGATCCTCTCATGATGAAACGTTTCTTTTACCCATTACTACAGCCTTATTTAGAAGTAATGTTACCTCAAGGTATATTTTCACAACAAGAGTGGGCCTCTTTACGTAAGGTAACTACTGTTGGCTCAGGTGGTATTCATTGCGGTCAAATGCATCAGTTACTAAACTACCAAGGCAATGATATCGTACTTCAATTTTGAGGTAGTACAATTGGGAATCCAGATGGTATTCAAGTAGGTGCAACAGCAAATCCTGTAGAATTAGAAGCAAATCTGATGCCATGAAATGAAGGCAAAGACTATGTAACATAAGGACCACAAATTTGACAAGATTTAGCTAATAATTGCGGTCCTCTACAGACAGCATTAGACCTATGGAAAGATACTTCATTCAACTATACTTCTACAGATACACCTTATGTTTTGGAAACTCCAACAGGTGCCTATTTTTTTGGTCAAGAAGATGATAAAAATATTCAGTATCTGAAAGACAATACTGTATTAAATAAAATACATAAAAATTCATTGATAGAGATAAAACATTATATGGAGTATAAAATAGTGAGATTGACACATGGAACTTTTTCCATTTTACCAGACCTAACTGATGAGAAAATTAAAAGTCAATTTAACTTTGCCATTTATCAAGGCTGGGCACTAAATATTGAATATACTGATGAACCTCATCCAGAAATAATTACTGGGAACTATGGGGCTTGCCAATATTTCATGTGAAAGATACTGCATCAATCGTCTATGAACTCAATAGCTGCCGCAAACAGTATTCTAACTTTTATGTTAAAATTAATGCATTTAATGACACTAGAGGTGTAGAAAGTTGTGTGTTATCTTTTATCGTCAATAGACCTTCTCTTTAAACAGAATTTGAACTATTAATAACAGAACACATAAGTAGAAATCAAAAATACTGTTTCCACAGTTATGCAACAATTAGACAACCAGAAGGTTCTTAATAATGAAATAATATTTAAAAATATAGGTTGAATTCAAGATTAGAAAAGAATATAGTAAATCATGTAATATATTCTTTTGAACTTTATCAGATAAGATAAAAATAATCCTTTAAATAGAAACTTATGAGCACAAAATATACAGGTGCTACTCTGGTAAATTTACCAGAAGAATACGATAGAACAAATATACAAGAAATCATAGATGATCTAGAGCAACAATTAATCAGGCTAACTCCAGTAGAAAATTGAATCAAAGATATATATGCTGTATTATGAATTGATAGACTGAAGAATCAAATTAATTTAGTCTCAGGTAGCCCAGGGTTACATATATCATTTACAGGAAGTCCTGGTACGGGAAAAACAACTGTTGCAATGAAAATGGCAGCTATTTTACATCAACTTAGCTATATCGGAAAGGTGCATTTGCTTACCGTTACTAGAGACATTTAGTTGGTCGGTATATAGGTCATGCTTCTCCTAAATCTTAAGAAGTTCTAAAGCAAGCTATAGGCGGGGTACTCTTTATTGATGAAGCATATTATTTATATAAACCAAATAATGAATGATACTATTGTGTAGAAGCAATTAAATTTTGCTACAAGTTATGGAAAATCAACAAGACGATTTAGTAGTTAGTTTTTCAGGGTATAAAAATAAGATGGATAATTTTTATTAATATAATCCGGGTCTATTTTCAAGAGTTACAAACCATGTTGATTTTACAGATTATACTGCAGCAGAGCTATTAGAAATAGCAAAATTAATGCTAGAAGAATAACAATACAAATTTGCTTCAGATGCAGACAGGGTATTACTGGACTACGCAGAAAGAAGAATGATACAATCGCATATTGAAAATGCTAGAAGTATTGGAAATGCAATTGATGGAGCAAGAATGAGACAAACAAATCGTATTTTTTCTACTGGAGATAAAATACTTACTAAATTTGATCTAATTACAATTCAATCAGAAGATATACAAAAAAAGTCGTTTATTTTTCGCAATCCTAGAAATAATAAAGAATACATCATTGACAATTTGTACCAAATTTAATTAAATTAATTCCGTAGTATTAATTTAATTTTAATGCCATTAGTCAGGCGGTATAGGTAACTTGTAAGGCAGAGGATTGAAAATTCTACACCCCCAATTCAGATATGGGTAATGCCTAATAAAAAAACTGGGATTAATAGTTTATAAGTTAAATATAGGAGATGTGGTGGAATGGTAGACACAACCGACTTAAAATATGTTGATCTTTTACTGATCGTGAGGATTCAAGTCCCTCCATCCCCATTTATTAATATCTAGATTACCATATCTAAATTAAAAACATGAATGTTATTTGTTAAACTTTAATTACGTAAGTAAATAAAATATATTAACTTAATTATGTGCATATGTATCAATTGTCATCATATTAATAAATGTCAAACATATGAGTGTATAGAAACACAACATGGAAACAAATGGCCAAAAAAGTAATTTTACTCCAATTCAAACAGTGATAGTAGTCATTATGAATAAACAATTTAACAACGTTTTATTAGATTGGGACTTAAAATAATGTGCTATATTTATAAAAAAACCTGGAAGTTGGCTTAAAAACTTAAGACAAGTTGATATTCAATGTTAGAATAATACCGATGAATTAACTATATAGATAACTTTCATTATAGTTTAATACTTTTCTCAAAAAATTTGTATTTACATTAGAATCTCTTACCAAAGTAATTTTACCGGTTCTTGCTATTTGAAATAGTTTATATTGACTCAAAAGTTGCTGAATTGCAAAACTTTTGCCCGGATCACCAGTAACTTCTAATGTTAAAAATTCATGAGATATATCCACTACTTTTGCTCTCAAAATATATTCTACTTCTAAAAGATAGGATCTATGTTCACGTAAAACATTTTTTATTAACATTAATTCACGTGCAATACATGGTATGTTTGTAAAATTTTGAACATCTAAGATATTCATTAATTCATGTATTTATTGAATAAGTTGTTCTATTGTACGATTTTCGCGAGCAATACTCATGGTAAGTATGGATATACCAGATTTTTCTGCTGAACCCACTGCTAAAGTATCAATATTAAATCCTCGCCTAGCAAATAAACCATATCAACTGGTTTATTTGCTAGACGAAGATTTAATATTGTTATTTAGATGTCTTATCAAGGATACGATATCCTTGATAAGACGGCTGTCTCATTTTGTACAAGAACAGAAAGTGTATGTTTCATAGGTTTCTGTCTATCTGAACAAGAATAGTTTCAGCAGCTTTCAAGTCCATTTTGCATGTGTTCAGTTTTATAACTACATTATCCAAATCGGCAGTACTTCGATTGAGCTTCCTGTTCAATACTACAATTTCGACTTCCGCAAATGCACTTGATTCAGGTGCAGATCCACTACACGAAATTCTCTCGGCTCTTCTTGACGAACTGTGGGCCATAGAACCCTCAGGTGGTACCGTTCCAACATTTTCTCCCAATTCCCCACTAAATTGCAGTTGTAGAGGGAAATTATATTACGGGAATACATGGGTGTGATTCCATTCGGTCCACTCATTGAACCTTATTCTTACAAGATTTTCTTCCTCTTCTTCTCCCTTTCTCACTAATACTTCCCCGACGACTTGTCACGAATTTTCCCCGCGGCGCAGTTTCTTCTTCTCTATTCACGTTACGACGGAAACTGTCACCATCAATGCCAGAAGATAAACCAGGGTCAGCATTGTGACCCTCAGAACGGCTATATTTTCGTCTCAAATTAGAGCAGGC
The DNA here is from genome assembly GCA_032358235.1 of Odonthalia washingtoniensis. Classification (NCBI taxonomy): domain Eukaryota; phylum Rhodophyta; class Florideophyceae; order Ceramiales; family Rhodomelaceae; genus Odonthalia; species Odonthalia washingtoniensis. Next base: position 4,888 of record JAULBU010058248.1, on the reverse strand, counting down.
TTCCATTTTACTCTGTCCTCATTTCCTCTTTGGATGCAGATCGAGGTTTCCCAGCCGAATTAACTGATTGAGTACGGAAAAGGTGTTCTAATAATTCTGTGATTGAAATACGTTTCTGGATTTTGATGTCGCAGACGTCTGAACGGTCGTTTGAACTGTAACATATATATTTATCCTGTACTTCTTTCACCTCTTCGACATCCTCCAATTTCTGCAGTTTGGCCAGTACCACTTTTATTCCGTAAGCAGTGGCGGCTTCAATTTCGAACACGTATGGCTTCATATTTTAAAATACAAGGTAGACCAGTTTTTAAACAGAGTGTATAGGGTTTTAAAAACTCCTATCCACTCTATTTATTCAATTCAATTTCTGTACTGTGAGGCATCCACCACGATGCTCTCGAAATGAAAATAATTACCCGATAATTATTTGTTCAAGTAATTATCGGGTAATTTTATATTCAAATAATTATCAACTAATTATTATTTTTTCGACCAATCCATGTGGATGGATTTTTCAAAATCTATCCGTTGATAATTTTATTAATATTCAAATTTTATTATTTATATGGCTACATAGCTATGATTTTTTGAATATCGTAGCGATGTGACTATATTCGGATCCAGGGCCACTTTATCCATACATCCCAATTTCAAGAACATTAATGAAAATGCTTCTCGATCTCCAATAGAAGTTTAATGAATATACCAGACAATATTAAGATATATGTAGAATATAATATAAATTACAAGCAGTGGATATCTATATTGCAGTGTTTATAATGTACCGAAAATCCAATATATTTTATGACTGCTCCAGTAGCAGTTATAAAGACCTGGTATTTGCAGAGTGTCTACTCCGTTTTATTTACGTTGTACGTTTCTCTACGAAATGTGCAATTTAATAAATACAATCTACATGGCTAAATTGGAACAAAACATAAAAATTGTTTCTATTAAAAGGCCAAATTTAAAATGACAGGTCTACGACATCATAAGTTTATTTCATTCGCTCAATTCTTTAGGTAAAATTATGACAAGTTTTTATATTGTTCATAATCTTTTCTGATACATAGCTATACTTGAAGTTATTTCATGACAAGGTTTAATACTAAAAATCAGCCCAGAAAATCTTCTGCTATCGAAGTCCCTGTCTCTCAGATTAGTTATGACTTCTTGAATGGGTTTAGTACCAGAATGGCCCTCCAAGAGGAAAAGAGAAACAGCAAGCGATCTCACCAATACCTCAGCTCACACAGCATCAATATCATGCAAATGGTCTTCATTCTCACATGGCTTGGATATTTCTTCACCTTGTACACTCATCTTGACTAATTTCCTGTCTTTCTGCATCTATGATTACACTCCCCGAGTACTTCTACAAGTTTCAATTCAAGTCGTTTAAATTTTTGAGATTAACTGTTGGTACCTCTATTCAGTCTCTACGGTTGGTGTGGAAAACATTTTAAAATTTTACTGTTGAACAGTCGCGAATTACGGGACAAGTTGTGAGACAAATGGTTTGTCTTCCTCACAGTATATATACCGCTGTATATACGACAATATGGATGGTTGAAATCGGTTCCTTCTATCCATTACTTTTATACAAATTTCATGTAATATTTATGATTCATTTTGACATGACATACACTACCCTTCCTGTTTCCAGGTGTACATCAATTACATATTAAATACATATGCATTCCCATATAATTTCTTTTTAATTTTCAATTATTTTTTTGAATTTAAATAAATCTGCAACCGTTCCTGATTACTGTAATTTCCAATGTTTCTGGACAAAAATTCGGCTGTATTATTGGCTTCCATCCTTATGTTTTTATATTTTGGCGCACGATTCGCTCCTTCCCTTCGTTACTTTCACATGGTGCACTCCTCTCCGTCTTCGCATAGCGACATGCATTTTTCACAACCATTTTTGTACCAGTCATCTATCTACTATTGCGATTCACATGAACCATTTCTGCGGAGTAGCATTTGGCTCTATGGATGTAGCAGACCCCTTCCTCTTACTTGTTGTAATTAACTACAACTAACTATCTCTTTCCATTTGACATTGTTCTTTCAACTCAAAAATGAAAATGACATCTTCATAATCATTTCCTTTTCACTAACATTTCCATCATGCTATTTTTATATTTTCGCATTCTTTACTTCGATGATTGTTTTTAAATTGGTATACAAGTATTTCAACCGGTGAGTCACACCTTCGATATATCGTCCGTCTGATTACCATGCTATTTATAGTATTCAAACAATGTTATTCTATGTTCATATTTCTTTATATTTACAGGTACTTCAATGATTATAATTAATTTGGCATACATGTCTTGCGTTGGTAAGTTGCACGTTCAATATTTTTTCGTCTGACTGCCTTCAGGGCAAGTTGCTACAAGTTTAGTACTGACATTGAACTTTATTGTTTTTATATTTCGTATGCATAGCTTAATTTGGATTACTACTTTTAAATTGGTATATAACTATTTCAACCGGTAATTCGTACCTTCGATATATCGTCAATCTGACTGCCATGCTATTTTTAGTACTGACAGAATGTTATTCTACGTTCCTATTTCTTTATACGTACAGGTATTTCAAAGTTTACAATTAATTTGGTATAGATGTCTTAGTTTGGTAAGTTTCATGTTCAATTGTTTCCTTGTCTGACCACCTTTCTATTTCTACCACTCAAATTCATAGTTTTTTATTCTTGTTTCATGAAACACACAGATACATCCATCTTTATCTACATATTGGAAGATGACATATCGGTATGTTTTACTCTGAATGATTTGTTCATCTCAATACCATTTTGTAACTGTCACTGACCTTAACCATCATCTCTTTCTTTTGATTTTATCATTTACACAGGTTTCTCGATCCGATCAACGAGTCGTTCATTTGTATAATGCAATTATCACAATCAGTTCTTTTCATTCGACCATATCTATTACTCACAGATTCATATGCGTATATGCATATATATACGAGTATATCTATGCATGCACAGTTCTTTATGCATATTAATGTATATTGTTTTATAATATATTAATAAATTTATCATGCTTTGGCAGAAAATACAAAGTTCCAGACGTTAAATATCTCATATTTTACCTCTAGTTCACATCCACGCTATTTCCAACATTCCAATTTCCATGTCTAGTTCAACTACGCATTTCTACATATTTTACATTTTCTGACCAACTAGCAAAGCTGTTTGTCCGATATCTTCAGTACGGAACACTGTGGACCATAGACATTTCTCCATAATATCCAGAAATAACTGTAGTGAGCCTTCATTAACCTAAGGTAGATGTATGTGAATTGAAATATAACCATTCACAGTACTACTGTATGCGAAGATTTATAAAAATAAACAAATTCATTCTTCTCCATAAAATTACGGCCCATCGCGTAGTTGTCATACAGATTAATGGAAATTATCCATGACTTGTGTTATGGTGTACTACGCATTTGTCCATGTTACAGAAATTTGGCAAGGATGTGTACTGTGTTTTACTTGATATTTTGAAGATTCTTGTTACTGTAACATACACGGTCCTGCTTTGATTGAACGCATACACACACGCAGTTTGCATACAGTGAACTGCACGAAACCCATCATTTAATCAATGTAAACAACGCCTTCATAAAAAATGTACAAATTTAGACCCGTTAAACATTCTTGTTTCTTGGAATTCAGTAGTTATTTTTCTATTTAAACTGCATCCCCCTTCATACATCGCAGTTTAATGCCCAGTTTCCGATACATTTCATTCAATCAATGAACAGAACAGTCAATGCTTTCATTCCTCGGAAACTGCAAAAAATGAAATCCCACATTCTTTTCGGAAGACAAAGACGATACACCCTGAGACTCACTTCGTAGCACCGCACTAAATCTACATTCATGTATAGAATACACTATAACTGGGCAAACACATCAAATTAATTTCCGAAATATCAACCAGCGGTTCAATACTTCGGGATGGAACATACTATCTTGTACGTACTTCTTAATAAATGGGTCCAGGTGACTTGTCATCTTTGAATTGAATTTCACATATCGTAAAAAGATGACCAAACTTCAACTGATTGCTAAGATAATACAACTGTTACAACACATGCTCGAAAAGTTACGATTTTCTCTCAGAAGTTGAAGACATTTTAGAGCTCTAGATATATCTATGAAAGCTGATAAGATCATTGGAAGTGAGGATAATGTTTCTACATCACGGTTGAGAAATGGATATTATCATTACAACAAGTATTGAGGTTGAAAAGTGATGTAAGGTTTTTAGGCACCTGATAAAGATTTAATCGAATTGCAAAGATTGATGACAAAACAAGGTTTGTCTCTAATTTCGTTTCCCGTACCATAAAAGGTTCGACCGCCTTGAAACGATTCCTAAGAAGCCAGAAACATTTCAAGTTTCTTTACTTCAAGAAGACCAACCACAAAATCATTTTGTGACATTAGTTTGGTAACGTATACTAGTATGATACTAGTATACGTTTCCAAACCAATGTCAGCTCTTTGTCGTTCAGATATTTCTTCCAGATTGTACATATCAATTTGGATATTACCCTGATCAGTGATAGCGTCTATGTTTACGAGAATGTATGACTACTTCCAAGCGGTGAATTTTTATGGATGGTTCATGGAACCATTCACTTATTTTAACAATATGAACGTTCGCATGCAGTCATTCGTAGAATGGACGTTGAAACATCGTAGTTTTTCCACCCGGGCATTCATATTTTCAAAAGCTCGTAATTTTATGAAGGCCGGCCATTCAGTGTTTTGTAGTTACGTGCAGTTGCGAAAATTAATCATAAAAAATAATGTGGGCCCCAATTTTGGTCATTG
>JAULBU010058237.1:0-11888 GCA_032358235.1 Odonthalia washingtoniensis | reverse complement strand
GACCATCGGCTATTAGAACATTTCTGTTCGACGTTAACGAATAGCATCCACTTCTCCTGTCAACAGTACACATGTTTCGGATACATGTGACCGAACCGGTACTGGATGGACAGGTCACACTCAACATACCATTGACGTAATGGACACCATTTGTTTCATTCTCTTCCATTAACACAGCCTTCTGTGCCTCCTCGATATTGTGGAGAGGGTTTTGAACATTGTGAATTTGGTTGATGTTCAAAAATCTTTCCTCATATGTGTAGTTGGTGAGACTCAACGTAATTTAACTTATCTTCTTCCCTGCATCATGTTTGTCAGCATTTTCAAGTAGTGATGGTTCGGTTGTTTGATCGTTGCGAAGTGATACACTGTTTCGGATAAAGCAACTACCAGTACTATTCTTTGAAGACAAACGAACCTGGCTTGAGGTTTTTGAGCGTGTTAATCTGGATGTTTCTGGAAACTGCATGTAATAATTGTTTACCATTCAACAACTATCCCAAGGATAGAAGCTTACAAAATTGAGGTCTCCTAACGTCGTCGGTAGTACTTCGTCCGGGTCCGTTGACATATACCTTGATGCATAAACTTAGTTCCAGTCTTAATGTATTTTATCCTCGCTTGTCTGATTCAGGTAAATATTTCGAATAACAACCAAGTCTTTTCCCGGCCCATTAAAGATATCGTGACCATGAGGATAACGAAGTAACGAACCATTTCTTCCAGAAAGTACAGAGGGTCCAATTTCGGATGCTTTATGTGGATGATACAGGTTTAAGCAACATTCGGGAAGCATGTTACGCTCTTCTGCTTCCTTGTTAATGTTATTACCCAAAACAGTCTTGTGGAACATTTTTATTTCCCTCAACGACATCTCCGTTGATGATGAATCCATGATGACAATTGAAGGCTGATAATATTGTCAAAGCCGGTCAATATCCAGTCTGGAATTAAATAACACTAATTAAAGTATTACTGAAAATAAATAACGTCTAAGAAATAGCTAGAAGTCAATTTATATGTATACGAATACCTATAAAGAAATGTAAATTCGAATATATATATGAATAGGAAAGATATTGCAAGAAGCAATAGGAAAGTGTGACGTTATGCGATGAGTTATCCTACGGTAGTATCTTCAGGACCTGGGTCCTTACGGATATCTTCCCTGTATGCGCTGTTCCAATCATGCAACGTTGAAGCCAGTTCTGGTCGAACGAACAGTGGTGACTTCGTCGGTTTTGCTAGTTATTGACAACGATCGAGTATTCCTACCCTTTGCATCATTTTGCTCCTCGCAACAGGATTTAACCTATTTTATGGCGTGTGAAGTAGGACTTGTACTTCCTAGTTAACGGTGTCTTCAGGTCGTTCGTAGCTGGTGCTCAGGTCTATCTGATATGACGTTAAATGTGTATCTGCTATTATTGAATCCATTCTCATTGCGATTGCGGTATTTTTACCCAACTATAGATCGATAACCGTAGAAAGATATTACACGTGTATTCGTATGCTACTGATAGTGTTATTTGAATGTTAATCCAGATATTGCTGTCAACAGTGCGCGTGTCGAATTCACTATATCGTCCTCTTCGTTATCTGAATGTTTATTCAGATATTTTGTTGGTAATACGCGTATCTGTTTCACTATATCGTCCTTTACTTTATTTGAATGTTAATTTAGATAATATTCAGGGTGGATGAACGTTTCAATACACGTGTCTGTCGCACTGTACACAATTTTTGTATTGTCCTGTGTAATGTGTTTTTATTATTGTAGACCTGTACTGTATCCTAGATGTTATCCTTATACGTAGTAGTTTTCTTCCTTTTCGTCGTGTTACCCATAATTGTGTTTTTCCACTTTCATGTTTAGTTTCTTTTCGTAGGTTGTGCTACGAACTTCTTCTTATCACGCCCATTCTCGCACTCTCATCTTTATACCGCACGTCATCATCTTCTTTGTATTTCGTCGACTTTATACTGCGCATCACTTTATACTGCGTGTGACCTTCTTCATCGTATTGCGTCAACTTACCATGACTATTAGTCGGTAGTACCCCGCAAGTCTCATCTTTTACCATCTTATCCTGATTCCATCTTGATGGGTTCTGCAAACCATTCTCCCTTTCGGGATCGGATCACACGAACCATTCGTTTGTCATCGAATCGCACGAGTCGTTTCGACAAATAACAGTAATAGAAATGTTGATAAAGTTGGATTGCTGTTTGAGAAGGCTGATGTCTGTTTCGATATTCAATTGGGTGTGAGGAAGATTTGAGTTGATATAGAACATGAATTTTGAACTATATGAAATTCAGAGCTGTATAACTTGATTAATAATAGTTCAATTTGATAATTTGAATCGCGAGAATACTTCTTATTACGTGATAATTGCGATAATTATATGAATTCAACATTGAATATAACTGATAAAATTCAAATTCATGTACAATTTTGTATACTCGTGCCATGATACGTAATGTAACAGAAGTAGTGTGACATTCCTGAACGTGTAACGGACATAAATCAATTTTAGTGTATGCCAAAATTCCATCTGGAATTGAAAAAATCACAAAAATTAACTTTACCTTCTTAATTTTTGGCATTTTTTGCCAAAAATCGAGAAGTTAATTGTTGGCACTTTTTCGATTCCAGATGGAATTTTTCTATACTGTAAATCATTATTTCTCTTCGCATTATTCATTTAATATATCTTTTCGTTATGTTCAAAAATCTTTTCTGAACAACAGACTATGTACAACGTTATAAATAGTGTTTGTAACTGTTTCATTTCATTCAGCTATATAGATTACATTGCTATACGCATTACGTCTATATGTCCATATATATACTATATATACTCTATATACTATATATACTATATATAGACTTAATAGACATAGACATAGTAAATATATATGTTTTATGTATATATACTATATATATATATTCGTATGTATACTTTTAGTATATTGCTTTATTTGTAATTACAAATTTATTTATACCTTTAAACTTTTACATATATACACCATATACATATATTTATATATATATATATGTATCCGTATATACATATATACATACATGTACGTACATACATTTGTTTACCTTCTTCTATATATATATCTGTATATGTATGTACTGAAATAGTGTGACATTCCCAAAAGTGTATCGGATATTAATCAATTTTACTGTATGACAAAAATCCACAAATTTAAAAAATGTCAAAAGTTTGCTTTTTAATTTTTTGGCATTTTTTTATATTCCAGATAGAATTTTGTCGTACAGTAATCTCGCGTTAACTGTAACAAGTTGGTTCAAGAATTTTGGTGCAGTTATCGTACTTTTGCCAATAGCATGTGGTTGAATTTTACACGTGGCACCATATGAAAAGTTTATTTCACTTTGGCAGACTACAGTCCCTGGTTAGTTGTAGGCTGTGAAAAGTAATCTTCAATTGAACTCTGCCTCCGCGCTCCAAGCTCCTCCCTTCTCAACTCAGTTTGCGATGAGCGAAGGAAGCGATTCGCGGAAGTAGTAAGCTCGTTGCGGGAAAATTCGTAGCGCCTCACAATTGAAAGTGCCTTCAGATTCTCCTTCCGTGACGAAAGAGACACCTCGGTGTCCTCTGACTCTTGTTCATCCTCGCCACTCCCGTCGACCTCGATTCCTTCACCGGAAAGAATCTCTCCGGTGAGGCTGCGTCAGTCATTTGTTGGCAATGCTCCTCCCCACCGCGCATATCCACAATATTCTTGATTGACATTTGTGCTTGTGGATAAATTAGACGATTCATGACGTCCCTGACTCTGCTCTTCCCCTCTTTCAAACGTCTCTTTAACTGCCTGTGTGTTGTCAGAAGAACCACACACAAGTTTGGTGTGAACCCAAGAATTATAAATAACACTAGAGCTAAGGTCAGACCAGATGCGCTTCACCAAACGCATAGCTGTCAGGATGTCAACATGGTAAATTTTCCTAACGTCCTCGCCAATGAGGTCAAGGGCACGGTCCATGTGAAAACATCAGTACCGCATCTTTACCGCGGCAATTATGCCAGCATCTAATGGCTGCAGTTTGAATGTAGTGTTCCGTGCAAAAATAAAACTTTCACGTGTCCCGAATTTGGCACTGTTTGAGCGCTTCCGTGGACGCTGCAGTTGTCTATCAGGAGTATGACTTGTCGTCCTGGCTTAAGTCCGGTATGATTATCAAAACGATGAAGCCAATCAAAAAAGAGCGAATTTGTCATCCATGCCTCACTGTTGTTGTGATAATCAAATCCGAGATCTTGACCAGATTGACGTCGAAACACCCTTGGTTTATTTTATTTTCCAATAATCATGACTTCATACTTGTCAGATCCATCGGACTTACTGAAAAATAGCAAACTAATTCGCTCTTTTGCTTTCTTTCTTCCTGGTAGCGCGTTGTGGGCTACTGTCTTGTCAGGGGGAATACAGTAATTAAGGCAACAATAGTTAGCGTTGTACATATCCTTCAAGTCGTACGCACCAAGCATATCCTGCAGAGTCGGCAATGCGTTCTCCGCTGCGGTGGAGTCGGCATCCCCACTTTCGCCGTAGGAACGCGCAGTACGCAATTTCCATCGAGACTTGAAGCGAATCATCCAAACCTCACAAAACTTAAGGTGAACCGAAGATGTTGGTGGGAGTGTCGCATTAAGCATGCCCTGAATGCGACATGCATTTTGACGAATCATCGCATGAGAGAGGTTAACAAGGTCGTTAAAGCGGTCACATACCTATTGATACAGAACCCGCTCAAGGTTGCAATGTATTCCCAGCAGATTACGGCATCGTTTGTCAATTCGAGTGCTTGTTTGACCAATATTCAGAGTGGGAGGAGGTGGATTATTCAGAATGAGAGAAATAGTCGATCGATTTGGGGCTGATGGAAGACCGAAATGGCATTTCGCCTATTGGACAGTGATTCTCCTGTTGGGTTACTGCCAGGCAGTCTCTGTCGTTCAGACTCGGCAACAGTTTGACGCTTCTGATCGTAGTTGAGCGCGATTAGTTTCATTTCAGAAGAACATTACCCACATGTTATTTCGAGAAGTGCGGGAGAAAAGACATGGTTAGTGACGGTCATTTAAGGACCCTGAATCTTAAAATCTTCTCACGAAATAAGTTGCTGACTTGTCATGAGGCAGAGATTTAAGTTTCGAATTTGAATTTTTAAAAATCAATGGATTATACAGTAGGGCTCAGGATTTTAACATTTAAAATTTGAATCTTTGAATTTAAAACGTTTAGAAAGTTGGACAGTTGTCACTGATTATGACATTTGGAAAAAATAAATAGGGTGATTTTGGAATTCTTGTTGCAGTTATCGTGATCTGCACAAAACCTTATTTTCAGCCTAAAATGTGTGTACCATATTGGTGGGGCAGTATTGTTGCAGCTATAGTACTTGTGCAGCTATCGTGGCGTGCAGTTAACGCGAGATTACTGTACTACATCTTTTCGTGACACTTGATGATAATATGTTTGGGACTAGTGCCTCAGACATTCAGGTAGAGACACTGTTAGCACTAAAGGGCGGTAGAGAAGGCCATTAAGCGGGTGTAACCACAGAACAACTTTTTCGTATAGTTTTTCGTATTAATTTTAATCGTCGGGGTGAAATCCAGTTAGAAAGTATTTCAAAACTTTTCATAATTTTGCGGAAGGTATGGGAAAACGATATTTAACATCATTAATGCTAAAGGATGCAGCTAATTAATTATGTTTAATGCATCGGAATTTATTGAGGTGCCACCTATTTGTTGGATTATCATTTCTCAATCCAATTAGATCAGATAGAATTGAATGCAATGATGAAGGTATCAATTATTCTGCCACACGTCTTGAAACGTCATCATCTATCAATATGGATACATCAACTGTCAACTATCCTTCAAATACTGCCCATCAACAAATAGAAGGTTTCAAAGCGGATCCCGACCGCCCTCTAAATATTTTAATTGATGACACGTCCTTTTTTGGGTCAGCGATTTTCTACGGTAAGAAAATAGTTCAAGTGCACAGAAATAGCTGTTCGAGAACATGGTACAAGAAGTTGTGAAAAGATTTTAATATTTCTGTTGGATGTTCCAGCAACAATCTTAGATGGTTTATTCAAATGGATTGCTGTACTAAAGCTAACAATTTTCTTCGAACGATTTGTTTTATAAAAACAACCCGCCAACATCACAGACTGTTAGATACATTTTAGAGGATGCACTTAAATTTACTCTGAACCGTTATCAACTAGTTAACAAATCCGCACATCTATGACATAAATCATAGAGCATCGATGCACAGATTGGTTCTTACTTAGGCCATTAAGAGTCACTGGGACAAGTAATGGGAATATATTGCTTAGTAACTCTTCTATCAGTAAATTTTGCAGTCTTCTACAAATTATGAGAAACATAATGATGAGAAAATTCTGATTTCACTACTGCGACGAATCAACTCAAGCAATATCAGTTTTGAGATATTCAACTATATCTACAGTGGAACAAAATATTCTTTCGCAGACATTAAAAAAATTGGTAGTTAATGGATTTATTTCTTGGAGAATGGCTCATAGGTTAGAAACTTTTGAAATCGTTGATACGCACTGACAGCTGATAAGTTTCAATCTTTATAATCATTTAGACATAGACATAGTTTAAATAATGTACAGATATTATCGGACTTCTCTATGGACAGTTCAAGTGGATAGATTAAATAGTCCGACAGAATTGATTGAGATTTAACAAATGATAATTCAAAACCAGAATGAGGAAGCGTTACACAAGTTGATGAACGAAGGCTCCGAATAGAAGCACATAATTGGAAAAGAAACATACTTTCTTTCTTTAATTACTAATTAAAAAAAGAAAGTATGTTTCTTTTATAGTATGAAGATGGTGTGCGTCTAAGACTTGGAGTTCAGTTCCACCCACAGACTCTATACATTCCTTTGCTTCGGAAGAAAAGGAATGTTCAGCACTATTCTCTATGTGGTCCTAAATTTTCTGGAAAAAGAGGCCATAATTCGGCATGTAGATGTACTAATTGTTCTGTCTTTTTGTATGTCCGGACATGGACTGGTTTTAGGAACAGTTACTGGGACATTAGGCATACTAGAAAATATAATATAGGTAATGTCGCTCAATCAACCAACAAAAATAGAACAAAAACAACAAACGACTCGAAAATGAGCGAGGAATCATATTCCAAGACAAGCCGGGGACCACAACCAACGAGAATACAACGAGCACCATCACGCATTTATAGAACTAAAGTATATTTAATACGGAGATGATAACAAGATACAGACGATGCTTACAACGTTCAACATATATACGCACAACAACGGAACTCGCAAAGAATTTAAGACACGTCACACAAGAGTTTGTCGCCGAATTTCTAATACTGGAAACTAATACACTACCAATTCTGACAGACCGAAATGACCTACTGAAGAAACTCATATACGGTCTACCCGGAGGCAATAAACTGTTCAGCGAAGGGTACATTAAAATTCCATTATCCACAATTGGATTACTACGAGACATCTCCAAACTTATTGGAATACCTGAGAGATAACTCTGTAGTGCAATACACCGGCACTAAAGGTGTTCGGGACCTCTTTCCGCAGTAGCCCGTGTTGATATGCACTCCACCAAAGGAAGAGAGAGAGAGAGAGAGAGAATGGGAATCAGGGTGGCGACCCGCCGATCGATAGGCGTAGTTGTATCAGGCTAACGGCGACTATCACCGGGGTTAGAGGAGATGGTGGGGCGGCCGCGTGAGATCGGGATTCGAGTAACGCTTGTAAGGTGGTGGTTAATCACGCGGCGAGAGTTCGGTAGAATCTGTGCCAACGCTGGTAAGGCGGAGGAATCGAACGGGCGTTATGTTGAGTCGGTTCAATAGCGACGCGTGTAATGCGCGGATGACCGACTCTCGCAGACGAGATTGGGGAGCTCTCGTAGCCAAAGTGTCTTCGCTATGACCGACGAATGCGAACTTTGGGGATAGGAGAAGTCTCGGTACCGCTTGCGTTTATTACCGTTGAGGAAATCCAGGGCCGAAAACCCGCTTAAGTAAGCTTCAACCGTCGCCTGACGGCGAAAGGAGGAGCGTACAGTACACCAAGTACAGTAAGGTACTGTACCGTATGTACAGCTGTCCGTAAAACACGTGGCCGGTGGTTCAATTACCCGAACCAGGCCAAACGTAGAAAATGCGACAAACGTGACAAAAAGTGTGACCGAACGTGACCGAACGTGACAAAAAGTGACCAAAACGACAGAAGGTGCTGACATAGAATTTGAGGTCGACTATTTCTACGTGTGGCGATCAATTGCACTAAAAACTCATATCCATCCCACCATCGGAACTTGATGCCGAAGAGACCGAAAATGACAGACTTATGATATATCTATGGTTGACCTCAATAACAAAAACTAGCAATTACTTCCTCTTCACAAGAATATCAACTTTAATCAACACCGCGAAATAATCTACCAACTATCAACAACTGAACATCCTCACCAAAAACACCACCACAAAGAGGAGCACACAATTCACCTGCCACTATCGAAACTCAGGACCCGATACCAAAACAATATCCAACTTCTCCATCTACAACAGCCAATCCACAACCTCCTCTTAATTCAAAACAAGCAATTCAACCTCAACAACACCCTAAAGGCCTAAGAGGGACTGGAAATGAGACTAATAAAAAGAACCAAATCGAATCAAGACATCCTGAAAGCTCCGATTATTCCAGCATTACGTCGAGAAGAATCATTGACAATCAACTATACGACATGGCATTAAACCCTTCATCCAAAGAACAATAGATAATTTCAAATTTTAAAGACGCCAAATTTGGAGGAGATATAGACGAGAGTATTGAAAATACTCTCCGCGAAGAAGATGTTTACGTTGAAAAAAGGGACCTCAAATATTGAGAAGAAGGCCCTGTTTTTCAGTAATATCCTTACCGAGTCCGCTAAGAGTTTTTTTCTTAAAAATATCAACCGTTACATGACATACGACCAGATATGCGAGGCGTTGAAAATGAATATGATTCAGAAGGCAGCGAAAGTGAAGGACATATAAGATTGGATGACATGAGGCTATCAACTTACAACATGGAAAAAATGAGACCACCGATGTCTCGATTGGTTTAAAACATTATGCAAGTTCATTGACTGTCTAAACTCTCAATGGAAGCCTATTTTCAGAACGAAGAATACATGATTAATATACAGTAGCGTTTTGGTATCTAGAAACTCTCGACCACATTATTGAGACGCCAAGACCTTCAGCTGGAAGCTACTAGCACATCCAACTTGGAAACTCTCTCGGAACACGTTTCAACAAGCTTCTGCACACAAGGACTACAGTCTCTTATTTAGCTTTCAAAGTTCTAATAATCTTATAAGACCGTGGATTGCACCTTCCCCTTTTTCTCATTTTCTCCCTCTTTAATTTTCATTTAAACAATCCTTAAACAATTCGTTTACTGTTTATTATCGGCACCGGTATTGATATCAGTCCAAAGAACGTCGAACAAGTCGGTATTAATATTGTCTTGTGCGAGAGCTATTTTGGTAGTCCTAACTACGTTCCTACTTAGCTGGTGCCAACCTCACTGCCTCACTTACCAATCTCATCGCCTCACTCGTACTCTCATTCTACAAGCAGAACACTATCCCCAAACTAACCCAAGTTTACTGCTAAGACTTCACACGTACATTGTAGTACACGATTGCATACATCCTGACACATCCAATTCACTCTTACATACTCCCGTAGCTACGTGACACGTGGCTGTATTATACTCAAGGTATGAATTGTCTTCTTCTTGAATACAGCAATTCGACTTTACCGGGATCACACGACGATACTAACTTACAATATAAGCAAGTAGTTGCATCATACGAATGGGCAAAAATACCTCAAAAAAACGAATTATCCAACCAACACACGTATGGCCCCTTCAAAAATTCTCTCAGTCACGCAATAACTCCCAATGAAGAAATTCAAGCGTAATTGGGACCATGGCGGGCTGCCAATAAAAAATGCCAATTATTCGCGAGTGATAGCATCAGCATTCGAACCCAGGGAGTGTTCGAAGAAAAACCGTGCAGCAGGAGAGGGAAGCTTGTCAACAAAATGACGGAAGAGCACATGAGTATTGCTATTATTTGAGAGGCGCAGCAGATTTTCGGTCGGAAGGCCGACTGAATATGCCGCCGTCAGCCACCACTCGTAGAGAGCGACCAGTGAGCTTCATCCCTAAGAGAGGACGGGACTTGTCGGTCCTAAATCTTGCTTTAAAAAAGGTGTTAAAGAATGATACTGAAAGCGGCTTGGCAGGCGGGCCGGATAGGCGAAAGGACGAAGGGAAAATCCAATTGATGTCGGCAGCACAGAGTGGCACCAGCTTCTGCAACAGCAACAACATGAAGTATGTGTCCGACGAATCAATCCAAGGGAGGCGGATGGCCATACGGTTGGCCATTCCCGCATCCGATCCTTTGAAAGTATTGATTTGAATCTGGCCACAGGTCGGAAGGATGCGAATGTCCGCGCGCTGCAGGCTGAGGAGGCTGGCCGGGCGTCACCCCAATTGAAAACCCAGAGCAATAACCCCCAATTGTACCGGAGATTGGGGGAAAGCGTCCAGTGCCTGCGTGAGACACGCCAGGGCGAAGACCACCGGAACTGGAGCGCTGCGTTCGGAAGGGGCCCTTACCCTCTCATTGAGAATCGAGACTGCGATACTCTGCCTTGACCATGGCCACCAGTTGTGACTCCGTGGGATCCGGTAGCCCGTGACGAAGATGTTGAGCTGCAACTGCTGCGACATAAGGGCGGATGGATTGACCGCCGACCGTACCAGAGTCAAACATATGGGCCAGATAACAACAAACCGTGCGTCCAGAAGCGGAAAGAGGATGCAGGTCAGCTTGGAGGCAGGACTTGCAAAATGATTCCCAATGCCACTGCTAACTGGCTCTCGTCGAAGATGCGAGAGACCCGCCTAGTAGTTTGATAGCCCCCGCCAAACCTAATACGGATCCAAAATAGTTGGTGCTAGCTGTCTGTCCCTTGAGATCCCAAATTCGAAAAAGACGATTGGCCACGATGGCGTGAGAGATGTCAGAAGAGGATGCACCTCCACATTGAGAGCGGCATTGATGAACCAAGGCTGGGAGGACCAGGCGTTGGAGACCAAGAGACCATGTCTGTGTTAGTGCAGCCACCGCCTGCAAAGAGAGAGCAAGGACTGCCGCTGGAGGAAGACAGGGGTAACGGAACGCGGGATACATCCAGGCAGATAGTGATCGTCCAGAATCTGTATTCGGCTGAGGTTGAAGCGTTGTTGGAGCAAGCAGACCGCCATCATCGGTAAAGGCCAAGCGGAGGCATATAATCGTTGCGACAACCGATCGGCCCAAACGTGAGACGATCGGTGGAGGTGGAAACCCCCTGTTGTTCGCACAATTCCAGCAATTAGCGAAGCTTACCCATCATTTACGGAGACCGCGAAGTGAAGTTGCGAACCACATTTACCTTCACCATAGAGTCGGAGACCAATTGAACGTGCCGGTACCGAGCGTGTTCCGAGAAATGGGGCAAGCCGAACAACGCCACTGTAACTTCCAGTTCGTTGATAAGAGCTCCCTCTTGCCGATCAGAGAAGAAACCCGAGACCGGAACGCAATGGTCCCAAATTCCGCCAGCCCCATGCTTGCATCTGTGACATGATCGGTCGAGGAACCGGACAGATGCGTCGCACGAGCTGCGGATTAGTGGGAAGGTTCGACCACCAAGGAAAATTGCGCACGGCGGTGTGCGATAACCTA
>JAULBU010058226.1:0-11888 GCA_032358235.1 Odonthalia washingtoniensis | reverse complement strand
TATAAATATCATTACCTGGAAGAACTCTGACTTTTTCTCTCTGGAGGGCTTTGATTACTTGAAAAAGAACTAGTGTACGAGAAGTCATTCGTTTATCAACGAGAAGACCGTCAATGAGCTCGAATGAGTTGGCTCCGTCGAATTTTAAATGAAGAAAGTCGTCAACATAACACGGAGTCAAATACAGGGAGGAATTTGGATAGCGTAGGGGGAATGACGGGTAGGTATCGGATTGGACGGGAAATGAGGGTGACTGTATTATGACATGGTCATAATAATTTGTGGATTCCATCCGTGATCAACATTGAATAACGATGATGACACAGATGTTGAGAAGGGTTGCAGGATGATGTATGGATGTACCCGAAAACCATTCATATATATATATATATTTGCGTTTCCAGTTCATTTTTGTAATGTCTCAATTACAGTCGCGAGGGTAGTCCTGACGAAAGAAACCGGAACTAATGTACGAAAGGAACTGCTAGAGACGGGTCCGGTGGATGACGCATCGGTGAGAACCCGCTTAAAATCAATATATATATATAAAGAAATAGTGAACAATGCAGAAAGCTGACATGTGCAGTTATCCTGTAATAACAAAACCTGTATTTTGTAGTGTCCACCGCAGTTTTCAGTAAGAAAAAGTAGTAATGTTGAAGCAAGCGAAAAGTAGACGGGCCACATACAGTCAGAATAGGTGAAACTCCACATGGAGTTGGAAAGTTTGGGAAAATGTGAAACGGTGAACTATTGTACAGAAGTACTATGGTAACCGTTACATCATGTAACGGTTACGATAGTATGATACTGTTTGAAACAATAGTGTGAACTTGTTTGAACACCGCAGTAAGAAAGAACGTTGACTGTCAAGTGCTTGTGCATCATTTTCGAAACAGAAAACATCAATGTCGAATAGATGGATAGCGAGAAAACTTTCGCAAAGGCCAACGAGGACTACATTGAGATATGCGAAACCCCCATTAAAGGCGACAAGGATTTGCACACCCGACAGTGATGGTGGGGATGAGTCATTACGTGAACAAAGTCCGAAATTGTCTAGAGAACGGCGAGTGGTACCTCGTGGACGTGGAAGAGGTAGGCTCCGTGGCAGTCGTGGAAGGGGAAGACGTAGTATAGGAAGAACGAGAAGAAATGAGACAAACGAATGTTCAGTAAATGGTGATGTAGAGAACACATATACTACCGAAAACGACGAATCGCGACTTGGAAATGATGAGGTAGGAAGTGGCGCACAAAACTATGACAACAGTGAGGAAGTTAATAGTTCAATCCACATCGTTGGGAATGTAGAAATGGAAGTAAGTATGGAAGAGTTACGGAAGCTGCAGGAAGAGGTTCGACAATTAACCGCCTAGAAGTCGAGACTAATAGTTTTGATGAATGAGTACAAGGTTTCAGCGAATGAAAAAGGGCGAGAAGCGTTGAGTAAAGATGTATCAATCAAGGCTCTTGAATCCAAAGTGATCAGACTTAATTGTAAAAATACTAAAATGAGAGGACTGGTACAAAGTTTAGAGTTATTAAATCAGTGTCTTCTGAAAAGAAGTCGTAAAACAACAAAAATAGAGGAAAGTGTGTTTACCGGATGATAAAACAAGTACCTACGAAATATTTGGGGATTGGAGTGCTTGTTTAATAGAGAATGCTGAAGTGGGGAAGTAAGGAAACCTGTGAATTAGATCCATGTTGTGATGATAATGTAAGAAACTGGACAAACCGAGGTGAAATTGTAACTGAGAATGGAATTAAAGTGTTAGACGGAACCATCATAGTTCCAACACCACATACTTTTCTTTTTAGCGGTAACAATATATATGTCCCCTCCATAAATTCCAAGAGAGATAATATATGTTCTTTACTTAGAAAAGAATTATCAACAGGGGAAATCGTACAAATATATTCGTCTGAAGAATCGATAAATGCCGTTGTCGATGCGTTTTGTAAAGTTGGTACATTAGAGGACGTCTGAGACAGTTACTATCGGACTTCTGTAGTGGAAGGAAAAGAGCTGCAAAGGACAGAATTTTTGAAGTACTTGGTTATGGTTCACTACTGTCTCGATTCAATTTGAAAGAACTTGTAGCAGCAGAAATAAGGGAAAAGGAAATAGCTACGGCCAAAAGGAAACTATTGAAAGCGAATAGATTTCGTGTTCTGGACATGTCTTGGTGGCGGAGCGCGAATATTTGTGATACACAAGTACAGTACAGGGGAAGTCAGCGCGAAAGTGTAGGTGATGAAGAGGGTTACGATGAGAAAAAATTGAATATGTTCACGAATGAAACCGGTCTTGCGGTGTTTCATGATTTCATTGGATATATACCTGAGACCGTGGAAGAGGTCACTGTAGAAGGAACTATAATGAGTATTCCCCGTGTAGATGCATGGATAAACAGCTGTGTTAACCCTCTGATTCTGAAAGAGTATCGCGGTGGTGGACGTCAGAAATAATTTAACGAAATGTTTTCGAAGTATGAAAAACTTGCAAGTGAACACTTGGTTGACAAAATAAGAAAATTTGTAGAAGCATGGGAACTTGATGAAGTTGAAGTACCGGAATGCAAATTGGGGAGGAAGAAAAAGGTTTTAGAGAAATGGAACGTGAAGCCACTATGATAGTTACAACGACAGGGCCGAGGAAACATTTCATTGCCGTACAAGCTGAATGGTTTCGTAAATACATTGGTTTACAGTGTGTAATTATTCATGACTGTTATATAGCCGAAATATCGAGTGATTGGAAGAGTGTGGAAAAGATTGGAAAAGAATTTGTTGAAGGACCTGTAAGAAGTACATTATTTGACGGTGACGGAAGCATGGAACAGAGCGGAAGTATAGAGGGAAATGAAGAAGCACAGACCGTGTAATGTTAAATTAGGTATACATACGCCGACATGTTATGTGGGGTCGTCATCTTCGGCAATATTGCATTTAACCAATTTCAATGAATCCCTTTCCCTGTACAGTCGATTGCTGCAAAATTGTTACCGTGGCCATGGCAACTGTTCAGTAAAAGAATCAATTCCGAAATTTGACCGCAACACATGTACAGATGAACATATTGTGTTGAAATATATGATATCATACCACTCTCCTGTCTCCAAAATATCGTCAACCGATGCATTCTCGGTAATAGGCTGGTTGTAGTCAATTTAATCTGTTGTATACCAACGCAAGCATAGGCAGTTAAGAATGTTATCCGCATTGTCGATTGACGGAGTGAATTCCATATATTGTACAAAAGCCATTTCTTTCTTCTCCATATTAGTCGAAAGATTCATACAAAATAGGAGAAGGACTTTTGCTATATAGTAAACTGGACTGTTTGACTCACCTCCTTTAG
Organism: Odonthalia washingtoniensis; assembly: GCA_032358235.1. NCBI lineage: Eukaryota > Rhodophyta > Florideophyceae > Ceramiales > Rhodomelaceae > Odonthalia > Odonthalia washingtoniensis. Next base: position 8,521 of record JAULBU010058226.1, on the reverse strand, counting down.
TAAGGACGAAACTATTTCTTTTCTTCTTACTCGGACCGAATTGTGTGTTTGCAAAAATACATTGTGTTTTCCGGAGGTGTTGCGGAGGAGGAATTTAATTGACAGTATTTGTAGAATGGTTATACTGTTGCAATGTAGGTAGGTGGCAACAGATGATGTATCCGGGCTTCAGGAAACTAACACCGATTTCGGGGTCTGTTGAAAAGATATCATTATCTTATAAATAGATCCTAATGAGTTATGTAAAAACAGTTAGACTGGTCGTGATAGTGTTTTCAATACAGGAGTAAGAATTTTGTCTGATCCTTCGTTACACAAATCATATTTATTTTTGATAGCATCAATCTGAACCAATGTAACAGAAACGCCGTCGAGTACCAAATATGTGTATGGCTTTTGACTATGTGTTGTTACAGTTTCTGATCCGGTTGATTGTTTAGTATCGATGATGTTTAATCCGCGTTTCATGAAAGTTGCATGATGTGAACTTTGTCGTAATGTATAAATGGTAGGTATCTTGTTTTTAACGGTTTCATCCATCCAAGTTGCAATTCGTTTCGAAGTAGACCTTTAAGATTGCTTGAAAAATGTATTGAAATGCTCGTATGGAGACGTATCTAATATCTTTAAACTCCCGAACTTCGATAGGTCTTCAACGACGTGGTCTAGTAAATGAAATATCAATGTATGGATTCCATGTTCGCAGTGCTTCTCAAAAGTGTATAAGCACTTTGACTTGAGAAGAATAATTCTGTCAGAAATATCCGCAATCATTTCCTTCGACCAACCGAGCAATGTATTGTCGTATAGAAGATCTTGCATTAAAGTTTTGTAGCTTGTGAAGATATCAGTAAGAGGTGATTGTTCTTGGTAACCAGTAATTCTGTCGATATATACTACCACGAAAGGGAAAACTATATCCAAACATTTGAAATCCTTACCTTCTAACATTCCTCATATTGAATTGTTTAAAAAGAACCCATTAAGTTGCTGTGACTTCTCCTTTGTTGTAAAGTCATCATGGAAAACCAGCGCAGCGAACAATTTTCTATTGCATCGAGAAGTGAATTACAAGCGCGTAACAAAGCTGTGCGACATGATCGAAATGGTTTACCGTGCCTCTTCTTGTCCAAGCAGAGCATGAATATTGTCCAAGCAGAGCATGGATACGTCAGAGCTGGAGAGATATGTCAAGGAACATGTTTTGATTGCCTTTGAGGTTCCTAAATGGAGGTTGTGAAATGTTTCATACGGGAACATTGAGAAAAGACCGGGAACGGCTATCTGTGGATGTGTAGTACTCACAAATTTCAAGAAGGGGACCCATTGAGCTATTGACATATCTTGAAGTAATTGTTGTGCTTCTTTTACCAGAATGTTTTTACGTACTGTAGATGACATTGTAGTTGCTGATTTCAACATTTCCGTAACGTCACCCCTTCTACATCTTATGGTGTTAACATATCTTGGAGCAGCTGTAACACCATTCTTAAAATCTGTTGATGTTCCTAAACATCTTACGCACGGACGTGTCGGAGTGAAGTTATGTAAAACACCTGACATGTCTTTGCTTTCTGGTATATCACAACAGTATGAAACTATGACATGGAAGCAATTACATGTTATCTTTTCACGTGTACACAGTGAGAGGCCGGCGAGTGCCCTTTTTCTTAATGGAGAAAGGACCATATACATTGCCTTATGTAAAGAAATCATTTTATCATCTCTCCCCCTTGAAGAAGAAGTCAGTAGTACGTGGTCTTCAATGACGATATGGTCGTCCCAGTCTTCGTGGTTGGTGATTCTGTAATAATTATCTTCGTGGTCTGAATGCGACCCTTTCAATCCAACTGGAATAAACCCAACCAAAGTATATCCGTGGTCTATGAGGAAACGTCTTAACTGCACAGAGACGTTGAGAAACGTGACATGTATTTTATATCCTACCAACGATTGTGACTTCAACATTGTCGCTGTTTAATCTGTATATATCTGCAACAGTCCTATGAATGACTTCGGCATTGTGTCCGTGCTTTGATTCCATTGAATTGTACAATTTTTACTACTCATAATCTGGGATCTTATGGACATGTATAACTCTGCGAAGAATTCGAACTGGAGAGGATTGGTAACGAAGTTACGATTGCTTTCGTTGAAGAAACGTCTAAACATGACCTCAATATCATTTTCTAATTCCAGTTTGCCACGTAACACTTCAATGATATCTTTCCTGAAAAAGAAAGACTTCCTCTTATCGTCCGACGCTGTTTTATATCGTACCTCAATTTTTTGAAATCCGTCATGGATTAAACTCTGACCAATAGAGCCATCGACAATTGCCCTGCATCATTTCCAATAGACTATGTGTTGACGAACTACATGTGGTTTGAATGTGTCTTTATGAATCCATTGACTAACGCTCTGTACAGCATCCGAACTAATTTCATCCGATAATCGTAATAAATGCATTGCCGCAACTGTCACCTTACTGTCTTCAACTGGACACTGTGTTGCATTCTCTTTGTCATGCCATACTAATTCCTCATTTCTTTGTGTCGTTATGTGTGGTTCATGCCATCCCTAGACATCTTGAAGTATGTCATCTTCTTCGTCAATAATTGTGTGATGTTGTAATTGTTAGACATTATACGCATGATGGTCTAAACTACGTTTCTTGTGATACTTGCATAATATTGAATGTCGTTTGAAATCCGTCATTACGTCTGTGAAATAGGTTCAATACCGCGTTTTACATACGAAATGTTTAGTTACCATTATTGTCATAAATATCCGTTGAAGTATGCAACGAAAACACATGTAATGACAGCTTTATGGTATTCGTCGTATATGTTGTAAAAGAGCAGCAGGAAATAGGCGTGATGTAAACATACGCAGAGTCGATTTTCATAACAGACTGGAGAGAGGTGTACTTGTAAGTATATTCGTTTTTCAAAATGTTATGAATATTAGTTTCGAAGATACCAACTCTATGTGCAGTTGGGAATTTTGCAAAAAATTAAATATTAAATTTTTTTCAAAAATCCCAACTCCACCTGCAGTTTGTATCTTCAACATAAAAAAGTAAACATTAATTCAACATGTTTAACATATATATAATAATCGGAAAAATACATATGTGTTATGTGCAACATCTCCAAACAGTGTTTGTAGTTTTTTTCAAAATATTTTAAATTTGTTTCGATGATCATGACCAATACGGAAGTATTTAGCTAGACAGGCTGTACACATTGAAAATAAATGGATCTTCATACTATTCAAATAAAAGTAGTACAGGAAGTAGTCATTACTTATTTTATTGCATTTTTAAGGTCATGGACTGTTTATAAGAAGAGCTAACCAACATTGAATAATTCTAGACAGAGAACTCATCCCAACTGTGGTTCATCAACCTCTCAAACGCCCCTATCTTTCAGATCTTCATCGTCATCATTGTTTATCTCATCGGGTTGTCATCTTCATTGTCGCTCTGTCCACGTTGAGACGGACTACTTGAATGTTGCGATATGTTTGAAGGATTTCTGCCACCTCTTCGTCTGAACGACCGACCATACGAACATGAAATTGAGTCGCTCAAGTTACTTCCCTCAGGGATTACGTGCATATAATATATAAGGAAGTGTGTACCGTTCCCTCATACCCCAGCGTGTTGCACATATCTATGCCCAATAAAAATAGATTGAGGCGTAATTTCAATTAGTTCCATTTCCAAACAAATCGAAATTCGTTCTTTTCATTATCGCTTAAATGAAAATCTCAGTGGGATCCTGGAGCTATCCATAGAGATACTGGTTCGGTAGCTGTGTTAATCGTGAAATATCTAGGGGATCTGGTCTCCCTCACGTTGATATCATTATGGCCGTGCTGCGGTGAGCATCCTTTCCCGTGAGAAGGAAACTTCCTCCTCCATTCGGAATTTCAGTCCGCCACGTACGTTGATTATCTACATCCAGCAAAGCACACATCCAACCAATCTATAAGTCCAGTGCTGCGCGCCTTTGGGCCATCCAAACGTTGTCTCGATGATGTTCAAATATATTCTTCGATAATTTTCTTGTACTATAGTAACGTCCAACCCCTTTGTTCCTATCTTCTTCCTCTTGTCCAGACTCTCCGGTGTTTATTATCGGACTCCAATTATCCCTATTCGATTCACTGATCAACACTTTTTCTTCTGGAACCCATGTCTTAATCTCATTGAAGAATTCTGCTATTGTTTGTGTCGGAAATGAACTTTCTTCGTTAAACACAGTCACACATGCCTTCCACGACTCTGCTTCAAGATTGAATGGATCCTACATTCCATCCTGAATGCAATACCCATCACTGTACAACTGTTGTTTTCCTGTCAAAAAAACGCTATTCCGTAACCCTATTTGTCATCGTTCGCAGCCTGTATCCATAGATCACCGTCCAGATAATTGGAAGTAAATTCCATTAATTTTAATTGCTTGTATGCATCCCATGTCCCTGTCAAATTTCTGAGTTCCAATATCTGATTATAGTTGAAAAAGATATGAGAACGACGATGTTCTGGCATTAACGCCGATCTCAACAATTTTGTCGTATCGTCAATGACTCTCGATTCACTGCTCGTAGAAGAACTTGGACCTCTCAACGAAGCTACAGATTTCCTATTGGCTTTAAGTGTCTTCTCCGCATTTTCAATATTATCCCATCCATGTGGAAGGTGGAGTCTTCGATGCAGCAACATGTGATCAATTTTCACGACATCTCTACAACGTACAAGCATAATTCGATTCCGGAGGCTACATCCAACTGGGTGTAAAGACGGAAGCGGGGCATTCTAAAATGCCGTGATACCCTTCTACTGTTTTCGAGCCGGCATGGACTCAGACCAAGTGTTTGCCCTTTTTGTTGATAAAGATTTACCACTGTCTTCGGTTGCATTCTTGACATTTCTAGGTGAGAAAAGTTCTTCCAATATACTCTTCTCTTCAATATTCTTTGCTTGCAGTTCTCTTCAAGTCTTCTTCGATGCGGATTTCGCAGGCGGTTCGCTATTATCATCACTTTCGATAACAATGGCTTCTCGTTGCTTCCGCTTCCTGCTTCTTGTTGTGATTGCACATCCTCCATGTATCCCCATTCCAGAAACATTGTTATTAGCATTTCCTTCCTTACCTTTTACATTGTTCTCTTCTTCTCTGAAAAAGTAACTCCATATTTTCTTCACAAGTCTGTCATGTCGTGAGGCCGCACGAGTCACCAATTTTGCGGACTTGTTCCCTTGGGAATACCAGAATAGCTTGAAGTGATTGAAAAATATGCTGTGGATATATTGCATTCTTGATTCTGTTTCCGTAATTACCACTTGCACCAGTTCCTTCATTTTTTTTGGAATTTCTTCTTCTTCCAGGTGACATCCCCCATCATTCATTTGGTTACGCAACTTATGCATTGCTTCCAGAAACGCATTGCCAACGCGGTAGAACATATTTTCGTCGAACATACCTTTACTGCCGTTTCCGAAGTAAGCTTCGACACCATCCAAAAGCAGCAATATATCCTCCTTTTGTTCCGTGTGTGAGAATACGACTGTCCAAGTACGTAACACCACTCTTTCCAGATTCTTGGCCGGCAGCAAACTGTTTGACTTTCTTGATTCGTGTAAATGATAATTATTGATTCAAGTTGTCCGTCGTGAAGAGATCGGATATAAAATTTACTTTAAAAAAATTGGAAAGATTGAGTATTTTCAATACCTCAAAATCACGAAATATCGGACGGCGACGGCGGTGACTGAAAATATGACAAATATGACAGGTGTCCAGATTTGCGTGAAAGTTTGCCAACACACGTGGCAAAGTGCGTATGTTACGCACATGTGTACAAATGTACACGTGTCCACCACTCCAATTTGATCATGTCATATCTCCCAAACTAACAGTCCAATCAATCCAAAATTTTGACCAATCATCTCAGCTGAATAAGCAAAACGTGTCCATGTGTACCTATATACACGTGTACAATTTAAAAAGTTCGAATTGATATTAATCTCACGGTTGTGTCAATAATACTCAAATAGTGTGGCCAACAGTAATTAGAAGCAGTCGACCATTCTTGTCAACAGCCTCGAACTGTATTGTTTCACGAATTGCAGTTCAGACTCAACTTTTTCGCAAGTCATACACAGGTCAGGACATGCCTACATATGTAGACCAATATACGTCACTGTTTTCGCAGTTGGAACGCATGGGAACGAACGCAGCCATTCCGGAAGCACACAAAGCACCAATGCTCCTTGCTATCATCAATCCCACATGTAAATTGGAGACAACTGCGGCTGCTCTTCGCACTAAGGACGTTGATGACCTGACCTGGGACTATGTTGCAACAACGTTAATCGATGAATATAACTGAAGACTGTCGATGTCATCAGTTTCAAGCGAAAAGAACAGTCGGAACCATCGTGCCAAAAAGAAGAAACACGGTTCCAATTTCGGAGATGTTTCACAGTACGAAAGCAATGATCCTGATCACTCAGATATCGACACCACCGTTAGGGCTTTGGCAGGTGCCATCAAATCGCTAAACCCTGGTACTTCTTCTAATCGCAATTTCCACTGTGATTTTTGTGACAAATCTGGACACACAGCGGACCGGTGCTACCTGAATCCTGAGAATCACGATAACAAACTCCCACCAAAAGTTCGGGATATGTTTGCCAATCAGGTTAAGAAAGCTGTCTCTGGTACTGGCGGTAAAGGAACAGGTAAAAAGGTAGAAATTGCTGGTGCCCTCCTGCATAAGGCTACAGTTCTACCTCCAAAAGATAACCGATCATATGCAGACAGTGGTGCTACCGCCCATTTCTTTCATTCGGAATCTCAATTTGTTCCTGGATCCATCAAAGAATGCGATGAGACTACAGTATTGCTCGCAGATAAAACACCTGTGAGTACCTCGAAATGTGGTGACGTAATTTTGCCATTCAAGAATGCAAATATTCGTCTCAGAAATACGTTCCTTGTGACTGGACTTGGATACAACTTGGTCTCCACTGGCCGTTTGGCTGATAATGGAATTGAGTCTTACTTCCGACGTGATGATGTTCAACTCTTGCTGGAATCCGATCGATTCTACATTGGGTGCGGTGCCCGTGATCCCGAAACGAGTCTCTATATGTTTCCGGAGCCTCTGTCCCATGGTTTTGACAAACACGCAATGCTATCATCAATATCGAAAACCGAGACCGAAACTCAACTTTGGCATCAACGTCTCGCTCATCTCAACGCTCGGGACCTTGTCAATGTACACAAGCATGTGAACGGAGTGCCCAAGTTGTGTCAAATGGAGGAGGTTTGTCGTGCATGTCGACTTGGAAAAGCACACAAACTACCTTTCCCCGGCTCTTTTCGTCATGCATCTGCAGTTGGGGAACTGGTTCATTCCGACATCGTCGGCCCCATGGAAGCTTCGTTTCCAGACCGTTTTCGATATGTGTCAACATTTCTTGACGACCATTCCAGGTACGTGATGATAGGATGTATGCAATACCGCAATCTTGTTCAAGACGTATTTCAAGGAGTATCGAAAATATTCAGTCAAAATGGAGGAGCTATTATTAAGATTCACTCAGATAATGCAGAAGAGTATGTGGCTTTACAGAAAGATTTGGGAGGAGTGCATATTAATGAAACGAAATCTTTTGCTCCACCGTATACTCCGGAACTCAATGGTATTGCTGAACGGGTAAATCGCACAATGGTGGAAGCTGCTCTTGCTCTGCTCATTCAAGCTGATCTACCGAGCTGTTTGTGGCCGTTTGCTTTGAAACATGTCATATACGTACGCAACAGGATTCCACATTCTACAGTAGGTGTTACTCCATATTCATTGATGAAAGGTGAGAAACCGTCGTTAAAGCATGTAAGGGTGTTTGGGTGCGCTGCTTATGTACTGCGACTGCCACGTGGAACCAAGTTTGAGTCTCGTGCACTTGAAGCTGTATACTTGGAGACTATGGATCATGGTGTGTACAAGTTGCTTGTCACTGGCGAGGATGGCATTCCTCGTGTGGTTGTGTCTAGACATGTAACCTTTGACGAATCAAAATTTTTGGGTGTTCCGAATCTAATCGATTACATGAATGATGAAGATTCATCTGACCAGAATTATTCATCTGACTCAGTTATTGATGAAGAAAATTCCGAATATGAATCTGATGACGAGGATTTGGTCTCAGTTGATGAGCTAGGCAATGAAGGTGGCTCTGAATATGTTGAGCACGGAATTGACTATCCTAATCCAATTCATGATAACGTCGATGATGACTCAGAAGATACGCTTAATCCCAGTTCGGAGGAGGGACCCCAGTTCAGATATCCACAACGGGCCCGACAGAAACCTCCAAAGTGGTATGTCGCCTCTTCTGTCCAGATCAAATCAAGTGGTTCAAACATTAATGTCACAACTGGAGATGAGCCCACTCTTCGTGAGGCGCTATCAGCACCTTTGGAAGAACAGTCTCTGTGGCAAT